>JAVIWC010004522.1:0-52122 GCA_031894815.1 Creontiades dilutus
ACAGCGGAGAGAATGATGGTACAATCATGTTGAAATCATTATGAGATTACACAAGCACGAAAAAATGGTGCTTGATGGATTTTACTTTTGGACACAAAGTGATGTATTGAATTATGAGTGATGAAACTCACAGGGAACCATATAATAATATAATAATTATATATCATTATTATATATAATAGAATTATTCTATCCCGTATATTCCTTGAAAATTTCATCGTAATCGGATGAAAACTGAGTAATTAGGCTTCTTACAAAGATTGGCGGGCACAGATAGAACACACACATACAGACTTACAGAAAGACGCGGAAAGAAACGAAAGTTGTGCGAAATCTTCTGAACGGTTTGAAACGCTTAATTCCAGTGAATAATTTTGATTTCAGAGAAAAACCAGCTGTCATGTTGGGTGGGGCTCATAGCTTCCTCGTCTTGGTAACATGAACGAATATATATTTTGAAATATTTTTGATAATATCGAAAGATGTAAGACATGAGTTTACTACAAAGATTCACGGAACAGAAATCGACAGTTCCTCTTAAAGATAAAGATCAGCTAGAGAAAGAAGCTGGAAACTTCGTTAAATGCATCCAACGAGCAGCCTGGGCTAGTACCCCACACGAAACTGAGCGCTCTGCTTATAATGGATCCTACTTCTAATGGAAGTTAGGGTGCTAATCAGGGAAAAGATGAAGGCTGGAAGAACATGGCAGCTTACATGAGCCCCATGCGACAAAATTAAATTAAACAGGTTGAAAAATCTTTTGGATAATCTTTCTTCCGAAATGAAGCAAGAAACCCATGTGAGACTACTGCATAGCCTAAACCCTGAAAAAGACACAGTATATTCAATCAATACAAAGTCACTTAAACAGACAACGGAACATGTACCTCCCATTAAAAAGGAAGATGGGGAATGGGCAAAAAATCCCATTGAAAAGGCAGAAGTCTTTGCTGATCATTTTGAAGAAATATTTGCTCCAATCCCTAGAGTTGTTTTTTAATTTATTTATTGTTACAACTGATTTAATATACAAACCATCTAGCAACTTAATTTATAATGAAGTAATATCACTTTTTGTGGTTCAGTAGTTCATTATCTAAGACCACTACAAGTCACAAACACTAATTAGCGTCTGGTCACAACTAGGTCCAGCGGCTTGGTCCTCTTGAGTCGCCGTACCTCTTCTCTGTTGTCCAGGGTATACAGGATTTCGAGATTTTGGTGTCTGTGCAGCCGAATTTCGTGATCCGCTGCAATTCTTTTTATTGCGTCTCTCACCATTTCCACTTTGAGGTCGCGGTGGAGATCAGTTGTCCTGATATACCAGGGTGCGTTGACAATACTCCTTAAGATTTTATTTTGGAGTGTCTGGATAGTGTTGACATTACTGTTGCTCGTGCAGCCCCATAGTTGGCAGCCATAGGCCCAGACGGGTTTAATCATTTGCTGATACAACAGCAATTTGTTATGGGTGGATAGTTGAGATTTCCTACCCAGCAACCAGTTCAGCTTCCTGAGCTTAGCGTTGATCTCTTCTTTTTTCTTTTTGACGTGTTCTTTCCAGCGTAGCTTGGCATCCAGCGTCATGCCCAGATATTTAGCAGTATTTGAATACGGAATTTCTTGTGAATTTATGGTGATTGGGATGTTTTGAATTTTGCGATAAGTGAAGTTTATATGCGTACTTTTTGTTTCATTAAGTTTAATTCGCCATTTGGAGGTCCATTGATAAACTCGGTTCACCGAATCTTGGAGTTTGCTAGACGATTCCTCGACTGTCCTGCCCGTCGTCAGAATTGCAGTATCATCAGCAAACGTTGCTATGACAGCTTTTGGGGGTTCTGGGAGGTCCCTTGTATACAATAAATAGAGCACTGGACCAAGAACGCTTCCTTGCGGCACGCCAGCCTTTATCTTCCTCAGGGTGGTGTACTCATCTTCGTGCTTGACTCTGAAGTGCCTTTCTGATAGGTAAGATTTCAGTATTTGATAGTATTCAAGGGGGAGGTCCCTGTGCAGCTTGGCGAGGAGGCCCTTGTGCCAAACTTTGTCGAATGCTTGTGAGACGTCAAGGAAAACTGCAGAGCAGATTTCCTTGGCTTCAAAGCATCGTTCTATCACATTGGTTATCCTATGCACTTGGTCCAAAGTGGAGTGTCGTTCCCTGAACCCGAACTGGTGGTCAGGTATAAGGTTTCGAGCTGCAATTATAGGCTTTAACCTCTTGAGTAGAAGTTTCTCAAACAGTTTGGAGATTACAGGTAGTAGGGAGATGGGCCGATAAGATTTTTTCTCATGAGATGGTTTACCAGGTTTTGCGATCATGATGACTTCTGCTACCTTCCACTGCCTCGGAACGTATTTCATTCGGAATGATGCGTTGATTATATGCAACAGTTTTCGCAGGCCTATGTCAGGCAATTCTCTAAGAATATTCCCAGTTATCAGATCATATCCAGGAGATTTTTTAGGACTTAGGTTGGTCATAATTTCATTCTTGACTTCTGAGAGTGTAGCTGGGGAAATCTCTAGTAAATCAGTCTTCCCTAGAATAGCTGCTTCTTCGTCAGCCGTTTGTCTAGGGAAGGGAGTAAATGTCTCCTCAAGATAGTTAGCAAATAGCTCTGCTTTATCTTTGGAACTCCTGGCCCATGATCCGTCTTCTTGCTTGATGGGTGGCACTGATGCTTTCTCTCAGCTGTGAGGGCGTGCAACTTGAGGGCAACCGTCTCATCTTTTACTATTTTATTCAACGATTTCAATTCATTGCTTAGCTTGTTAAGCTTTTGCTTGTTAATGGGTGTTCGTTCTCTTTGCCATTTTTTCCTGGCTCGTCTCTTTGCTGCAAGAAGTTCCCTTACCTCTAGTGGGTAATTTACGTGATTCACGGGTTTATTACAGTCTAATGGGGTACTCGCCCACCCTGCGTGTTGAATATTTTCAATTAGTATGTCCACCTCTTCTTCTAATTGCTCAGGTGTGATAATTTGGACTGCCAGTTTAATGTTCTGCTCGAGTATTTGTCGGAATTGGTCCCAGTTCGTGCGATTATTGGTCAGCCTGGGGGTTTCTTCTCTCAAGATGACTGATTCGCTTATTGTCATGACCACAGGAGAATGATCGGAAAGCAGCTTCGAGCTGTCTTCAGTATAGATATAACTACTCGAAAGACCCTTTGTGATGAAAAAATCCAGGAGGTCGGGTATTTTGTTGATGTCTGTCGGCCAGTATGTTGGCCCTCCTCCTGAATGGAAGTCACAGTTCAACTCTCTTCCAGCTTGGAAGAGTTGTGTTCCTTTAGGGTTCCTTGCCCGTGATCCCCAGTATTCATTTTTGGCATTGAAGTCTCCACCTATAATGAAAGTATCACCAATTTCGTTGAAGAGACTCAGGTAATCGTTTTTATTCAGTGGATGCCTGGGAGGGCAGTAGATTGCAGCAATACTGACTAGCTTATTTTGCAGTCCCACTTTTACAGACATAACCTGCATTTCATCTAACTCTATCTTGATGTCTTCTGAGTGTTTGACGTTATGTTTAATGATAACAGCAGACCCTCCACGAGCACGATCTGCAGGGTGCACTGCAATGTAAGTGTCATATCCTTTCAGGTTTATGTATGATGTTCGTGTGAGGTGTGATTCTGAGATCAGGCACACATCTATTTTTTCCTCAAAGAGGAAAATTTCAAGTTCTGATATATGCTTGACTAGTCCATTCGCATTCCATGTTGCAATGCGTAGGCTTTTATTAGATGGTGTCATTTTTTCAGCTTAGATTCTAGTTTTCCCAGACGAGTTAACACGGTTCTGTTTATTTCATTTTGCTCTTCCAGCCTAGTAAGCACCTGGGAAAGCATTTCCTCGACAGTAAGTTTGGGCTTTTGGGGGACATGAGCTCCGGTTATTTGCGCATAAGTCCCTGTTTTTTTAGTAGGCTGGGTGAAGTCTACAATGGCGGATGCAGTGCTTTCTCTTCTGCTAGTGACTTGGGGCTTCCTGTGAGGCTTTTTTGGCTTATTACGTAGCTTCTGGAGCTCCTTTGCCACCTCACAACCCCTATAGTTGGCTGGGTGGTCCCCCTTACAGTTCACACACTTAGGGGGCGCGTCTTTACTGACAGGGCACTTTTCTGTGCCATGTTTTCCAGCACATCTTACACATCTTGGTTCCATTTGGCAGTACCTATGCGTGTGGTTGTAGCTTTGGCAGTTTTTACATTGTGGGATGAGCGCTGTAGTTTTCCTAAGCGGCTCTATCTTAACCTTGATGTTTAGTATATGATTCAACTCGTATATTTTTTTAACATCCTCTTCCTTCTCGAAGGAGAGCATAAACAGAGGAAGTTTTCTCATAACAGTGACAGATGACCCATGCTCATCTTCCTGCTTTTCCTTTTTCACTAGGTTGACTGCCTCTAGTATTTTGAGACCTCTATCTCTCAGGTCTTCAACTATTTCCTCAGCTAAACATGAATGGTGTAAGCCCCGAGCGACCACTTTAATAGGGCGATCGTTTTTATTCTCAAAGGTATACCACTGAAGGCGTTCGTCATTGAGTTTTTTTGTAACTGCCCGATAGGCGTCAGCGTCCTTAACGTTTATTTTCCAAACATTGTTATTGAGGGCAGTAACTTTCCACTCGGAGTTAGTTGCCGACTTAATTACCAAGTTTAATTTTTTGTATTCTTTAACCCCCACTACGTTAATGGGCGGAGGAGGAGGAGTTGCATTTTTTTCGTGAGTAGGCTTTTTACTAGGTTTAGGCTGTAGTACCTCAGGAGAAGAGGAAGCCATACGTTTTTTTTTAGATTTATTTCTGCTTAAAATCCAGTTGGTTTCTCTCTCGAGTTCCCCTTCATCAGTTGTATACTCAGCGTTAGGCGCAGGTTCCGTATTAGCCTTCAGACAGCCCAAGTTTTTCTCACTTGCCTCGTAAGCTAGCCGAATTTTTGAAATTTCGGCAACGGCCTGTTCCAACGCATCTACAAGATAGACCACCGTATTCCGATGGGTGAGTATTTCCTCTTTCAACAAATTTATATCATTTGGAATATTCAATTCTTTAGAAAGAGCTTCTCTCGCTCGTTTTATTACCTCGGCTACATGAATTCCTTCCTTTTCCATTCTGCAAGCCGCATTCCAAGGCTCCGCTTCTCGGACACGATTGCACAACGCCCGGGCGCCCGAACTCGCGTATTTACTAAACAGTGACACTTCTCAGGAGAGATGTTTTCGGCTCAACGTCTGAAACGAGACCGCTGCAGATTCTTTCACTGGGGTTTATTTTTCAATAATTCATGATTTGAATTTCTACTAAGCTTTGGAGTGTGCGTGTTTCACAGGTGATAAAGCGATTATTGAATTTCAGGAGATATGCATTGAGCACTTAAATCAGTTCTCAACCAAAATATCAATTGATCGTATTTGTGTGAATCCTGAAATTCAATAATCGCTCTATCAACTGTGAAACACACACACTCCAAAGCTTAGTAGAAATTCAAATCATGAATCATTGAATAATAAACCCCAGTGAAAGAATTGGCAGCGTTTTTTATGGTTATCAGAATACTTCAATCCGTGTATCGGCTATAAACCCCTTTTAGGAGTTCACTCCAGTATCCACGTTCACTACATCAATAGGTTACTGCAAACCAAACCAAAATAACGAAATGTTGGCACCATAAACCGGGCCTGGTACATCGGGAATGGTTTGAGCTACGGACCTGGGGAGGGGCTCATTCGATTCCTCCTGGAAAGTTCTTCAAAAAAAGTCCAAATTTAGGCCGCCTTGACTTTTTTTGAGGTTTTTAGTGATTTTAGAAAACTTTGACAACCCTCAAAGGGTGCTTTAAATTAAGTGAGGGTGCTGGCTAAAGAATTGGAGCGTTGTCGGACCAATATTGATTTTTCCTGAAAATTTCAGATTTTTTGCTCCAGCCGTTTGGGAGAAATCGTGCGTACGGCGGACGGACGGAAAAATTGTTATTGCAGATTTGGATTCTACACCCTTAGAAACGTAAACCATGAAATTTTCAGGGTGGGTTAAACATTTTTTTTTTTTTCAAGAGCGATTGAAATGGTTTATTATTGAATAATGAACCAATAGGATCAGGTGTCCCGCAAGGTAGCGTTCTAGGGCCGTTGCTCAGACGATCATCAAGATAATCCAAACAGTTCAAAACAAGATTCTAATTAGTATTGTCAACGGTCCTTGGTACGTACGAAATGATGACCTCCATCGTTACCTCAAGACGGAAACTGTCAGTGAAATAGTTCAACTCTTTTTCACATTTCATTCTTCGCATATAAACTGTACTCATTCCTGTCAATAAATAAAAAATCTATTCTTTCCCCCTAATTCTAAATTAATATGAGATCGCTTTCCCCTGACTATCCTGAAGATTTGAGCCCGATCGGATCCTTAGAACTTGAGAAAATGAAGCTTGGTAGATTTTACATTTCCGTATGCGCCAACTGTTGCATTGATTGTTGAGCTGTAAAACTAAGATTAGTGGACAGGGACACATATACGGACAGACGGACAAACAAGAAATGAAAGTTATCCAGACTGGTATAAACCTGCTTTTGGTATTAAAGCTTTCAACAGTCTACAGCCTTTTCCTTAATTCAGTGTAATTTAACCAGAATGTTCCAGAAATTTAGAACCCCTTCCAGTTCTTTATGTAAACAAATCCTTTTGAAAGGAACCATATCTTCAAAAGAGGGAATAATACAGAAGTTATAGTAACATAATGAAGCTAGCTTATTTATTTAGTTTAGAACGTGGATTCATCCCGTCGACGATAATGAAAACGATATTCGTAGTAAAAGGGTCAGATGAGGACAAGGGGAACGAGTCGCTCGCATAGTATCACGTTTCTCTTTGTCTCGTACAAATCTGCTTTTAAAAACCGCACAAGCAGGAGAATAATTTTCGCTCTACCAGCTTAAAATATACACGAGTAGTGCTGCATTAACTGGACAGAAGCAAGGTTAGCAGTGTGAAGCCTCGCCTCATCGGTGATTCTCTACATTCTGACGGGGGCTTAGGTGTTAAGTCCAGTGTATAGGGTACCTCGATAAAATATGTTTGTGGATTAGGTGCTACGGAAATGCAGAAATGAAAACATCCAAGAGAAAATACTATCATTGCAATGTGATGAAAAGATGAGACTTTTAGTAATTTTGGTTTATTATTCAAAAATTTCATGGTTTACGTTTCAGATGGTGTAGAGTCCTGCAATAAAAAATTTTCCGTCCGTCCGCCGTACGCCGTAAGCACGATTTCTCGCAAACGGCTGGAGCAAAAGATCTGAAATTTTCAGGAAAAATCCATGTTGGTCCGACAACGCCCCAATTCTTTAGCCAGTCTCTCACTTAATTTAAAGTGCCCTTTAAGGGTTGTCAAAGTTTTGTAAAATCCCTAAAAACCTCAAAAAAAGTCAAGGCGGCCTAAAATTGGACTTTTTTTGAAGAACTTTCCATGAGGAATCGAATGAGCCCCTCCCCAGGTCCGTAGCTCAAACCATTCCCGATGTATGGCCCGATTTATGGTGCCAACATTTGCATCCACATTCACTACATCACTAAGTTACTGCGATCAAAACTAAACAGCTTTTTTTTTTTTCTTTTTTTCGATCGCAGTAACCTAGTGATGTAGTGAATGTGGATACAGGAGTGAATTCCTAAAAGGGTTTATAGCCGATACACTGGTTGAAGCATTCTGATATGCATGCTCCGTCTTACGAAATTTGAAATTTTCAAATAGAATATTTTTCCATTGTAATTGCTCTTGAAAAAAAAAAACGCTTCAAATTCTTTCACTGGGGTTTATTATTCAATTTCATTCATTTGGCTCGCATTCATGATTTGAATTTCCACTAAGCTTTGGAGTATGCGTGTTTCACAGGTGGTACAGCCATTATTGAGTTTCAGGAGATATGCATAGAGCACTTAAATTGGTTCTCAACCAAAATAACTATTTGGATTGATCAGTTGATCATATTTGTGTGCCTCCTGAAATTCAATAATCGCTCTATCACCTGTGAAACACGCACACTCCAAAATTAGTAGAAATTCATGAATGAATCATGAATAAAAATAAATCATGAATCATTGAATAATAAACCCCAGTTAAAGAATTGGCAGCGTTTGTACTGCAAAACAACCAATGTAAATAAAAGGTGTTGAAATTCCAGTTGAACATCATGATCATATCCACAAATTTACGTAAGATATTCTGGACTTTTTTTTTCAGTATGATCAATTACTGTTCACATAATTTGTTTATTGCCAGACTGATGGCAAATAAAACTACTCACTCCCGTATAAAATGTTTTTTTCACGCACTAGTTTCAGTTTCCTCAACCGATTCTTACAGTTTTTGAGGGTTGAACACTTTTTCTGTCGACAAAGTGCTGTCCAAAGAATTTACACTTCATGAATACCTAATTTTTAAGGGTACTTGATCATTAAAGGTAGTTGGTTATTTTTCGGGAATGATGGGATCCTTTTGAAAAGTAGTCAGTTTCTTGTCCCATTTTCTCAGCTTCTATTCAACTTACCACAATATTTTTTGTTTTGTTTTGTTAAGTGTACTAGAATCTTCGAAAAGCATTAAAACTTATCTGATGTTGTAGGAAAAAATACTCAAAATCCTTGGCACAGTTTGTGTATTAGGTTTTCACGAACATTCTAAAAAAACATTGAGGCTATAAGTTGTACAATAGCGGAGATAATGGGGCATTTGTGCTAAAAAACATCGTTTACAGAAGGGAATTACTGTTCCCTTCTAATTCCGCAGGCTTCAACTCACTTCATCTCTTTCAGATCTATTTTTGAGTGTATATATCTAGATTATAATGTCCATGACTTAGATTAGCAAGAAGAAAAATAGGAAAACTTATCACCTTCATCTACCCTTAAGAAAGTGTGCGTTAAAAATTGATTTAACAGCGACTAATCGTTCCACTCCCTAAAATTGGTTATTATTTCGGAAAGACAATAATTAACACTCACCTACTTTCGGAGTAACATCTTGTGTAGGGATTGGGGCCCTTAAAGTCCAGCGCTTTTGTGAGACGACTGTCGTTACAGCTTTCTGTTGACGGGAGTATCTAAGTTATGATACAAAATACAAATCGCTTTGTTTTGTTCATAAGAGTATAAATCGAAATGATAGAAGAAAAATTCTAAAAAGGGTTATAAATTTTGGAAGCGGCTCTCCCATTTCCCGCAAAATAATCATTAAGAAAAAGTATTTTTCATGTAGCATGGCCAGATGAGCAATTTATTTTAAATGTAACAATCTTTCATTATTTTGAAATTTGAGCTCTTCGTGTGGACAGAAATCGTGGGAAAGATCGGTCGTTGATTTTCCGATTCAATATACAATTTTCATTAGGGTTCAAATTTCCTTGATAATACATTTACTCCCTCTTTAAAGCGCTAACGTAGGTCATAGAAAATCGGAAAATAGCCATTTTTTCTGTTGTGAGTCTGTAAGGGGCAGAGTCTAAATAGTTTATGGGACATGAGCTGACCAGAAGAACGTGCGAAAATCACGAACATTCAAAACTAGTTCAATATAGGTCCGTGATGGCTGTCTGAACAGTGAACGAAAAAGAACTCGTTCTGTCGTTGTGCATATGGCCAAAAAGGGTTCCGTTCAGAACCGTTCTGGACTAGCAGCACAGGCGAACCTTTTGTGTCTTTGCAGCCAATGTGACGATGGATGAAAGAGATGAACCAACCAAAACGGCGGATCATCGTAAACTTATGACTATGTCATAAGTTATGATTATGTCATAATGTTTTAGAACTGAATTCAAAGCCAGGAGAGGCTTATTCCAAAGTGGATTCTTGTCGTCGACGTCAATTCAAGTTTACTTGAGTCAGAATCAAATGATATTAATGTACACACATCTCTGAAATTGACAAACTTCCCGTGTACTGAAACCCATTACCAATCATACCAAAGTTCTCTAGCGGAAAAATAAACTCAGAGAAGAAAGAGCTGTCTGGTTTCATCAACAACTCTTCTGGTTCCGTAGGAGATTGTGCGAAAATACTTCATTCCATTAAACCTGATGACATTAGGTGGGATTAAGAAACTTTTGATTGCTCTTTCTCTCGGCGTGGAACACAAGAAACCACAACTATAGAACCAACGGTTGTAATCTCAAGCCATCCCCGATCTTGCAATATCCGCAACCTATTTCAACGTCTGACCATAACTTTCCACCTTTGGAGCTCTTTATTTATTTATTTTTCTAGGAGAAGGCACATACTTTCGTATAACGTGTGGGTACTACGAAACGCTGCAAATTCTTTCACTGGGGTTTATTATTCAATGATCCATGATTTGAATTTCTACTAAGCTTTAGAATGTGCGTGTTCCACAGGTGATAGAGCGATTATTGAATTTCAGGAGATATGCGTAGAGCACTTAAATCGGTTCTCAACCAAAATACCTATTTGGATTGATCAGTTGATCATATTTGTGTACCTCCTGAAATTCAATAATCGCTCTATCACCTGTGAAACACGAACATCCCAAAGCTTAGTAGAAATTCAAATCATGAATCATTGAATAATAAACCCCAGCGAAAGAATTTGCAGCGTTTTTTTTTTAAATTTTACTGGCTTCAAAAACAAGTAATCACATTACTTCATCTTATATACTTGAATGGTAAATTATCATGACATAGCGAGCTTTAAACATATGAGATAACCAACCTCCCTCCTATAGGGCTCTCTCCGAACTCTATCAACCCTACCACTTGTCGATCCGAATGGAAATATAATTTTTTGGTTTTATTGGAGAGATTAGGAGTTGACGAACACAACTATATTTCCCAAATTGAAATTAGTGTAACTGGAACGATGTTATGTTTGTTCAAAAATTGGTATTCCAGAAAAAAATGAAAACGCCAGTCGTTGGACACTTTTTCCAGTCGTTGGACACCACGGTAGCCAGTCGTTGGACATGGTTATTCCTAAGCACTGTAACTGGAATTTTACCTACTTCACATTTTATTTACTTATGATTAATAAATGTGAAAGATGGTAAATATATAGGTATACATATAGGCAGGAGGTTAATGATTTCGCAACATTGTCATAATTATTATACCCTTTTTATTTTTGGAAGGGATCCTAAAGTTCTCCTTTACATCACAGTCCTCAAATTTTCATAGAAAAGTGAGTAAAAACCGGTACAATTTATCTATGAAATTCCTCATCAAATTTTCAAATGAGTTTCCGTAAAAAAAAAAAAAAAAAAAAAAAACCTTTAAAAAAAAAAAAAAAAAAGAACAGTTTTGAAAAAGAACAGTTTTGAAATTCTCATTAAAAAAAAAAAAAAAAAAAAACAGTCTTTAAACTTTCAATTCTTGATGCCAGTATAAGGAACTAATCCTCTGCGGGATGGCTCACTCAAAATATGGAAAACGTTTTCTTCCTTCAGGAGTTCTTCGACAGAGATGAACCATTTAACCACATTCTCTTTAGAGCTTGCAGCACTCGCAGATGTGGTAGCTTCACTCGTTCTCGTTCTTATATCTGGTCGTCTCTTTAAAAATCCAGATAACCATGACTTGCCTGGTTTATTGTCCTTGAAAGGGTTTGGTTGGGTGTTTTCAGTTAAAACCGTTTCTCTTTATGAGGTCTAATGACCTTCGACGAAATCCCTTCCTAGAACATTCAAAAATCCATTGGCAAAGCATTTTTTCCTCATCATCTGTTAGAACTTTAAGAGGTCCAAATCCAGTTTTTGAAAACTGTTTCGGAAAAAATCTTCGATTTGGGGACCCCAAACTTCTCAGCCGCCTTCCTCAAGCTCATTCCTTGTTATACATGAAAAAGAGCCTCTTGGACTTTTGCTTCATCTTAACAAGTTTGCTCTGGGCTTCTTCTCGGCCTCCAAACTGTTCTGTGGTTTTTTAAGCTGAAAATGAAACATTTGTATGAAGTCAAATACAAACTCAAATACATATAAAATGTTTGAAAATTATACTATTATATTATTATTTACACCCATCCATAACTTTGAATAAAAAAAAAGAACGTAAGCAAATAGGTAAGTTTTTTGCCAAACCTATCTAGTTTCTTGCCAAACCTACTAAGTGGCTGTTTAAAAAAAAAATGTTTCAAAATCTATAGGAAAAGTAGTAGGTGGGTATTTATTGAACTAAAACCAACGAAAATCAAAATTTATATTGAAAATTGTTTGTCAAATATTTGAAAAATATACGTGTCCAATCACTGGGGAACTCGAAAAACTGGCCGGAGCCAGTCCTTGGACAGTTGTCCAACCACTGAGTCAGGTCTTGTTTTCAGTAACCAGTCGTTGGACACGTAAATACAGAATAAAGTTTTGCGCCAAAAGCAAAAATATTGACGCCAAAATTACCAGGAAGAATTCGTCTTTCAATTAGATGCAAATTAAAAACGGTATACATAAAAGAAAAAACTGGAAACGCTTATGAAATAAGTCAGGTCAGCTTACCATTTTCTCTAGCGGAAGGGCGATTCTCGACTAGGAGCGGTTTCTTTCTCCTCTCTCAAATTATGAAGTTATTATATGGTTATAACAGTATTTTCTTCTTGTTCTTCAGGCTTCACAGTTCATGACGAGAAGTTCAAAAGTCCCATAATAATAATCTGACCCACGGTAGAGCCCAAAAACCTTTCACTGTCCAACGACTGTTGCCCCTTCCAATGACCTGAATACGGTTATAGTGCTCCGCCACGCTCAGATGAAGATCCAGACGCCAACTAACCATATCCATCGCAAGTCTCAGCCAGCAGATTCAGGATGAAGTACTAAATTGTAGTAATCACTTGACTCCAGGAAAACATTGACCTCGAGAGGCAAACGACACAACGGTTGGTTTAGAAGGTTGTTGAGGCCATCGAGTTCTGTAGGGAGGTACATTTATTGGACTTTAACATATGTAGATAAGAGATTTACGTAGATGGGTCGTTCTAATATGGAAGTAGTTGACAGCGTTTTATGTTATTTTCTTCTGGTCTGGCAGTAAAAGTAGTATATTGATGTATTAGGGACTGAATAAATGAATAAGGGATACAATTGTTGTGGATATGTAATTAAACAGCACATTTCCCCATTTACTGCATATTACAGCCTCACCAACTAGGGAAATGCACTGGAAGTGATTCTTGCTTCATCCATTACGAGGGCAAAATTACAAAGGGCGCTCGTTCCATCAGGATTGACCTACATCTAATTCCAGAATCGATGAGTTCGGTGGATTCGACGGCAGGATTTCCATTACTAGGACGAGTGGCGAATCAGGTGTGAATGAGTAAGTACAATCAGGCCGTCACTTCGGCCGCGAAAGTATCGAGCTGTGGGAATTTGTCCCGCGCGAGTAGAACATGTTCGAACAGCATCCGTACAACACACCAAATGGTTGTGTTGGGGGTCGCATTAAATCGGCGGTTTAATAAGGGCAGACCTGAGGGAACCGATAGGTGCCATCAACTCGTTTCATTAGTTCGTTGGTTCCCAACAGGCGGGTCACGTGGTTTCGGCTGAGTCATAATGCCCTTAGTAAGAAGAGAAATGTAAATTGAATATAAAAAGTAATGGCCTATTAAAAATGTATGCCGTGTTTTGCGTCTTTAAATGGTTTCCCTTAGTATGAACAGAGAAAGAGAAACCCTAAGAATGCCTCCGCTGTATATTAAACAATAAATATTCAAGTAGAATTAAGAAAGTCGTTTTCAGATTTTTCTTCGAGACTCTCGAACCTTTTATTTTATCGTAACATCAGAAACATATGTTTATAATAAAACTGTAGTGTAACGTTCAGGAAGTAACCCGCTAAACATCTCCCCTCTCAATTGACAGCATCACTGTTGCACAAATCTTGCAGGTCTTCGAACATGTCTTCCAGAACGACTATGCCTTAGATCCGATGTCCTTGGCTGGTGATCGTTAACTAGCTGATTACGTTGATTGGGCTGATGGTGACTCTGAGATGAAGGATAGTATGGAGCTGGCTTCAAATGCATTCGATTTCTTCGAACCTGTCGCTTTTCCGTCTCAACGAGATAGGATCTAGGTTCATCACAGATTCCGACTACCTTTCCATGTCTCTTCAAATCAACCACCCATACCATGTCACCAACTTTCAGGGAATCAAGCAGTTCTGCTCTGTGTCCATGGTCATAGTTGTTTTTATATTTCTGCCTGTAGTTTTCTTCCTTCTTCCTCAAGCCTTCAAAATTGAGTTTTTCTTCCAAGAATTTGGGAGAAGTTGGAAGTCTGTCTCTGAGTCTTCTATTCATGAGAAGTTCACTTGGAGTAAATCCATTTGAAAGTGGAGTGTTTCGATAAGATAAAAGCGCCAAATAGGGGTCTTCCGGGCTTTTCTTCAATAGCATTTTGGCAATTTTAACGGCGGCTTCAGCAGCTCCGTTACTCTGAGAAAAGTGAGGGCTGCTAGTCTTATGGATGAAACCGTATGATTTTGAAAATGTATCGAATTCCGATCCTAATATTGCTTGGAACTGAGTTCCACAGTCAGATCGAACTTCTTCCGGAATTCCGTGACGGCTGAAAAAACTTTTCAATTTGACTATCACTTCGTTAGATTTTAGTCCACTCAATTGAGCTAGTTCAAAGTAACGGGAGTAGTAGTCAGTTGCAACCAGAAACCAGACGTTATCGAGTTTGAACAAGTCAATTCCAATTTTTTGCCACGGTCTCTTAGGGAATTCACTTGGAATTAAGGGTTGAGGTTTGTTCTTTGAATTTTGTATACATTGGGGACAGTTCTTCACGGTTTCTTCTATTTCATGGTACATTCCTGGCCACCAAACACTCCGTCGTGCACGCTGTTGGCACTTAGAGATACCCAGGTGACCTTCATGGATCCTGGATAAAATGAATTTTTGCGCGCCAAGAGGAATGATTAATCGTGAACCTCTAAGAAGAAACCCTTCAGTATTGCTGATTTCATCTCTGACTGAGTAATATTTTGATAGAGATGGCCTGAGTTGACTCTTATCGGGCCACCCTTCAATTGCGAATTTCTTGAGCTTCTGACAAATTTCATCTTTCTCTTGTTCGACTTTTATCATCACCAAGTTAGGGTCCGAGATTTCAATAGTGGCAACTACTTGGTGACAGTAAATTTCTGATTCTTTTGCAAGTTCCTCATCTGTGACGGTTGAATGTGGAATAGGGCTACGAGATAAAGCATCGGCTATAAATAATTGTTTTCCTGGTAGGTATTGCAGTTTGTAATCGTATCTCATCAACCGTAGACGTAGTCGTAGCAATCGTGGTGTAAGGTCGTCCAAATTTTTAGTTTGTAATAGGGATATTAATGGCTTATGGTCTGTTTGGATTGTAATGTGTTTTCCTATGATGAAATCCTTAAATTTATCGCAAGACCATGTGACCCCTAATGCCTCTCGCTCAATATTAGAATAGTTTTTCTCCGCGGGAAGGAGTGTTCTGGATGCGTATGATATAGGCCGGAGTTCCCCATTGGGTTGTTTTTGGAGCAGGACTGATCCCAGCCCCAACATTGATGCATCACAGGAAATCGTTGTATCGAGGTCAGGATTATATAAAGCTAAACAAGGAGAGGTTGTAAGAAGGTTTTGTATGGCTTCGAACGATTTTTGTTGTTTGGCACCCCAAATCCACGCTGCTTTCGGGCTGAGGAGAGAACTGATTGGTTCTAAGATTTCGGATTTAAGAGGAACAAATTTGGCTACAAAGTTAACCATGCCTAAAAACCGTTGCACTTCTTTTACATTTGTCAATGCTTTCATGCTTTTAATGGCGCTAACTTTTAGCGGATCAACTGAAATACCCTTTTCGGAAAGTATGTGCCCCAGATATCGAACTGAACTTCTCTTGAATTCCGTTTTTTCTTTGTTTAGAGTCATTCCAGCAGCCCTTAATTTTGATAGGACTTCCTTAAGGTACTGATCGTGTTCTTGTTCTGTCGCCCCCCAAATCAAAATATCATCCATCATCGCTATCGCATTTTTCTGACCTTTAAGGATATCATTTACTGCTTTTTGAAAAACTTCAGGAGCCGACGTAATACCAAAAGGTAGTTTCAAGAATTTGAACCGACCTAGTGGGCTCAAAAACGTGGTAAATTTTTGGGATTTCGAAGACAGGGGAATCTGCCAAAATCCACTATTGGCGTCCAGCTTGGAAAAGAATTTAGCTCCAGAAATTTTTGAGAAACAGTGGTCTAGTTTGGGGATTGGATGAAATCTTCGTTTTACGCTCTGATTAAGTTTGGTGAGGTCTACACAGATTCGGACCTTTCCATTTGGTTTTGGAACCACGACCATTGGAGCACACCATTCTGTGGCGTCTTCTACAGGAGATATTATTTTTTTCAAAACCATATCGTTTAGTTCTTCCTCAACTAGTTTCATTAAAGGGAGCGGGACAGCTCTGGGTGTTGATATCGCATATGGTACACACCCTTCTTTTAATTCTATGTTGTATTCTTGTTTTAGGTTACCTAGTCCACAGAAAATATCCTTAAACTCATTTAAGAACGTCGAATGGTCATAGGTAATAATTTCGCGAAGGGTGGGAATCACATTTAGTGCTTCAATGGCCGGCCTACCTAACAAGGCACAGTTGGCAT
Source organism: Creontiades dilutus (assembly GCA_031894815.1). Lineage (NCBI taxonomy): Eukaryota > Metazoa > Arthropoda > Insecta > Hemiptera > Miridae > Creontiades > Creontiades dilutus. The sequence goes on from JAVIWC010004522.1 coordinate 16,660, forward strand.
CTCTTACAACATACACTTTTTGGACCGTTTCAATGTTCTTATACGTAAGTTTGGCATCAATTACACCTTCCACATCCAGCAAGGCTCTATTTGCACCGCGGATGGTTACCGATGTTCTATGCAAGGTATGATCACTCAATGCCAGGGACGATGGAACTACCGTAACATCGGCCCCGGTGTCTATTTTAAACATGATCTTATCACTACCATTAATTATTACCTCTATCATCCAAGGATTGCTCTTTTTAACATCTATGTTACCAATAAAGTACTCATCAAGGGAGAAGCCATCAATAGTTGAATCATCTATTCTCTCCGGTACGTTTTGTACTTCGTTTACTCGACGACTCCGACACACGGTACTGTAGTGCCCTAATTTTCTACAAATATTGCATTCAGCGTTGCGAGCAGGACATGAGTTTCTATCGAAATGAGCAGGTTTTCTCCCACAGAATCGGCAACTTGACTGTACTCCATCAGGTTTTTTGTAGTTATTCCTGAACCCTAATTGTCTACTAATGTTTTTTGAAACTTCTTCTATTTTTGTTTGGGTCGCATTTGATTCAGATTCGCAGAGAACCCGGCGTTGTCGGAGTAAATCTTCTGAAAGCCGAATGGCAGTTATAGCTTTGTCCAAGGTCAAGTCTCGTTCTAACTGTAACTTATTGCTAAGTTTATCATCTTTCATGTTAAGGATTATGACTAAAAGTATCATTTCATTGTATAAATTTCCCCAGTCACAAGTAGTCGCGAGAGAATGAAGATTTGTCACAAAAGTCTCAATTGTCTCGTTTGGATTTTGTTTATGACGTAAAAACTTAGCCCTCTCGAAAATGATATTTTTCCGTGGAATGAAATAATCATCAAATTTTTTGATGACTACCTCGTAGTCTTCCGACTCATATCCACACATATTGAAGGATAGAAAAATCTCCTCTGCTCGCTCTCCAAGGTGAAATATAAGTGAGTCTACTTGTTTTTTCCCCGGTTGTTCTTCCACACCAGATATAGACCTAAATCGGGAATACCTATTCTTCCACTTAATCCAGTCTTCTGGGTTGAATGAGAAGTTTTCTGGTGGACAAACACTCACCGAAGTATACGAAGAAGGCGTATGGAACTTACCATTTCGTCTCGATACTTCACTTTTTGCAGGCGAGTGGTCGGTTGTTCTTTCGAGCGGCGAATCAGAGGCAGCCGCACCTCGTCTCGTTTTCCTTTTGTCATTCGGCATCGTTATACCGCTGCCACCATGTATTATTTTATATTGGAATGAGATTATATTAAACAATAAATATTCAAGTAGAATTAAGAAAGACGTTTTCAGATTTTCATTCGAGACTCTCGAACCTTTTATTTTATCGTAACATCAGAAACATATGTTTATAATAAAACTGTAGTGTAACGTTCAGGAAGTAACCCGCTAAACAAAAAAGTATCAATTCCTATTTGATGGACTGCTTTCGTATTGGACTGGGTCCTAATTTTCAATTGTTAAACCTCCTGTATTAATTAATCTATGATTCATTTAGTTTTTCTCTACGATAACTGTTTATCTTGTTTATAAGAATTTGATTATTTTGGTTTTAGTATATTCAAGTTGATGAATTGTTTTCTTTAATTACTTTACTACTTTATTTTGTACGCAACTCCTGATCTCTGGACAATTTCTTTAAATTGTAGAGATCAGTACTTATTGCCAGAAATTATGGTTTTTTCTCAGTTTAGTTTTTAATGGTTTTCTTAAAGTATTAAATACTTTAACTTATTTTGTATCATGAAAATATTTTTGTCTTGTTCTAATAAACGGCAATTCTGAAAAGTGAAAAAATCAAGCTCGAGGCTAAAACTTTATTTTCTCTTTATTACTCACGAGGACCATCTTTACATCAGTCTGAACAATCCCTGAAAATTTCATCTAAATCGGACAATAACTTCGTGTAGTTTTGCCCGTAACAAGGATTTGATGACAGACAGACAGACACACAGATAGACACGGAACCAAAATTGTTCAGGAAGGTCTAAAACGCAAAATGCGAGTGGGATTTTTGATTTTGGAGACAAAAAAATTTTCACATTCCGAAACTGAAAACAATGCTTCCGCTACCTTGGTAGACTTGGAAGCAATATTAGAGACTGCGGTCTTGGTTTTATTGTTTTCACTTTTGGGTAATAATGACTGCCAAGTTTTGTGTGGACCACGAAATAGTGTTGGATTTACCTCTGCTAATTGAGACAATCGCATATGAAAATGTATTCGACAAGTTGGAGGAAGTTGACAGATCTACTGGGCACGAAGGTAGGCATAAAATTGAAAATGTCATCAGGAACGGGTACTATATACCTCGCCCTGCCATCAACAATTTCCTGAGAACATGTGAAGTTTGCACTTGCAAGAAACCTGTACCTTATAAGGGGGTCGTCGTGAAACCCATCGTTTCCAGAGGGTTCCTTGTATAGATCTTTGAAATGTTTTAAATAACATAACTCGGCATACATAACTTTTTTCGTTATGAAAGAAATAGGTGATTCTTAAAGGTTTTTTGAGCTGATTTCGAATATGTTTACCGATTTTCCCAACAAGGCCTAATTTTTCCGCAAATCTTTGATTTACAATATGTTTGATTATGCAAAATATCGAAGTGACAGTAATTTTCAGAATAAAACAACGTCGCTAAAACTTCTCAACCAAAATACCTATTTGGATTGATCAGTTAATCATCTTTGTGTGCCTCCTGAAATTCAATAATCACTCTATCACCTGTGAAACACGCACATTCCAAAGCTTAGGAGAAATTCAAATCATGAATCATTGAATTATAAACCCCAGTGAAAGAATTTGCAGCGTTTTTAAGTGTTCTTCTGAAAGTTTTGCTCGATACTTGGATTTGACATTTGTCACTTTTGAAAAGATTCGTTCGGAAACATACGTTGAACCAAAAATTGTTATCATTTCTCTGGGAAAACTCTTGATTCCCTTGAAGTCATCACGTTCTGGCGATATCCTAGTTTTTTCCATCCATACATTTTTTCCGCGGGTGGCGGGCCGGACCAAATCCTTCCGCGGGCCGCGTCTGGTCTTGACGAAAAAGCAAATGTTTAACAAAACTCCTTAAATTCGGTCCCACCTTTCCTAGACTTGGCACCAGGAAAACTATAATTTCGTTAACTAGCCTAAGAAATTCGTAACATCTGATTTTGTTATACAATCGTGTTATGTGCCACAATTAAATATTAGACATTTTCAAGTTCGCTTACCTTCGTTCTTGAAAAGATATCCACGTCCCGGCTTATTTCCAGTCCAATTATCACTATAAACTTAGGTCCTTATTCGAAACTCATACACTAAACTAAATAATCAAGAACTTAGTCGCAAGTGTGCTTTTCTTCTCGCATACAATTCATTACCGCTTTCGTCGTTCACGGCTCATGAGGGAAGTGAGTGTTATTATAAATAGGTATAATGTTCCATCGCAGGATGAGCCGGATGAAAGTTTGTTCGCTCCGTCGCAAAGTATAACACTCATACATTCATAGTGAGCCGGGGCCCCCTGAATTTCCTGAAGGCAGGGAGATGAATAATGAGTTGAGCCTTCCTACTCAGGTTATCGTCTTCGTGAGCGTTTCTGTACTCTTTCTCATTCGACTTGACACATATGAAGAGATAATAGAAAACGGTAGGGGTCGTTGTACTCGTTTCAGAACTGCTTTTCTATGTGGTGTAGGCACTAAGGGAAAAATACACTGCCAAGGAGTTGGGACAGGAGCTTCCTCGTCACAATCAAAGTGACACTATTATTAAATAGAAAATAAAGAAATCTTGCGATGAGAGATGTTGAGGTAATTGGTCAAACTTCCTAAAGATTCGTTGTGATCAAGGATAGTAGACGAACAAGGTAAGGGCCACGAGCCCCGGCGCTTGTGACGGTGACGCCACCCGGTATAATTATAATTATCTACTATCTGGTGAATTGTTGGCTTCAATCAGTCAAACCTAAAGGGTGAATTCGAAAAGCTGAAATTTGAAAAATCTGAATTTTGAAAACTTTCCAAATAAATTATTGTTTGTCTGTTTGTTATTCTACGCTCAAGCACGTCAAAAACCGAAGAAAACGTGGAAGAAATGGAAGCAATGGTTTCGAATGATCGGCAAATCACAATCAGAGAAGTAGCCCATGATGATATAGCAGTTGGCTCATGCCATGACATTTTTGCGAAAATTTTGCGTATGAAACCCGTGGTAGGAAAATTCGTCCCAAAATTGTTGAATTGGTGAGAATGGAACTCGCTCAGGAATAACTAAATGTAGTCTGCGTCGACTCAGGCTTGCACTATAAAAACCATTATTTTCATTATTTTCAAAAAACGGAAATTCATGGTATTTTTTAAAATCTTTTTGTACACGGAGAGAAAAAAGATTTTCCGTTTTACAAAAGAGCTCTGTAATAGGGAAATGATAAATGGGCCATTTAAATCACCCAGTATAGCTTCTGGGGAAACGGCCCTGTGGGGACAGGGAGAACATTAATTAAGGTTTCATGGGAGAATACTGTCATCTGCTTAAGAAACACGTAGTTGAAAGGAGATCAAACCAAAGAAGAGCAAAAAGTCATAAATAGTACAAAATTAGAAAAAAGGTTGAATTTTGTAACTGAAGGAACATTAAATGTACAAATTTTGTAAAATTCTCGCTGGTGTACTGAAAGGAACAGTTAAGGGTTCAGCTTCGCTGAGGACAGGGAATTCCAATTTATTCAGATATTGCACTTTGAAAAAATACCGTCACAATTGGGACAAACAATTTTGGGTTTCTCTATTTATAAATATATTGAATCGACAACAGTTGCAGGAATCAGTTTGAATCTAATGGCTGAAATTTTACTTAGCCGTTCTCTTTTCCAAGTCTGGATTATTCTACCAAAATGACACTCATGCAGTTGATAAGGGCACTGCCGCCTATAAACATATTTGGCCAGTTGTATTTAAGCCCTAATCGGCATCAGTGGAGGCTTGGAATGGGCTGTTCACAGCAGCAGCGGATAGCACAGCCCTTTTAGGCTCTGAAGTCGAAGAAGTGGAAGATATACATATGAAGTGGTGGACTAGGGTGTCAGGACTGAACGTATTGCAAACAGAGCACCTCAGAGAAACCATTGAATAAATTTGTTACACGGTGGAGTTGGTCAAAAGGAGGATTTACATACCTGATTTGGCACAACAATCCTGGGCTTCTCTTAAGCTCCAAAGTTTTTTAACGCCAGCTTGTGCTAGATAATCCTTCAACTGCAGGGACCAATTAAATCTTGGGTGAGGAAAATCATTTGAAATTGCCACAAGCCTCTCGAAGCGAATCCTTGGCAATCTTTCTTTCGGCATAGCTAGTCGCTTAGCCCACCAACCGTAATTGCTTTGCCAATTGAGAGGTGAAGATTGAGTCCCGATTTTACAGTCGGGCGTGTTGAATCTAAGGCCCGAGAGAGACTTAAAAGCTCTGACCTGTACACGGTTCAGCTCTTCGGTGTATGATTAAGTCTTCAAGTATGAGCCTAGCAGGTGTCCCGGGTCCCCTTCATCTAATCTGGAAATATTCCAATCCTTGGTTCTCTTTCAGGATACTTCACAATTAACGAGTGATTTATTGCCACTTAAATAAATAAATAAAAACTGAATCTGTGTACTGTGTTTATATTATTTCTGAATGACATTCTATACTACGAACTCTTGTGAAAAACGTGATGTTTTACGGAAATGAATCTTCTTCTTCTTTTAATAGGTGAAATCCTAAGCAACTTCTAACGGAGTAGGACAAATCAAAGGGTGAAATTCATTTAGGAGAGAAATCCGATGTCCAGATCTACCCCGGTGGCACCCTTTTTTTGAAAATGACCCAAATCTTTTTGTAGTGATGTGCTGGGTTCGGTAATTGGGATTTCAAGCCGTTTTCTCGAAATACATATGTGAGGATATGAAAAGGAGAGAGCGTGTTAAGAAAGGTGATGGAAGGTGGCGGTGGATTTTACCCCAATGAGGGTCAGATCACAAAAATGAATACATGTATACGGATGAGCTCTATATGCCCGGATCGATGGGGGCCGTCCCTTCGGACGTATTTACCACCTTTGCCATTCGCCGAGCCTCTTCCCTCTTGGAAAAGGTTTGAAGAGCAAAGGAAGAAAGATGCGGTATAATAGCGGTCGGAGCCCAGCGGAGGCTTCCCACCCCTGCAGATCTTCTCGTAACCCTTCACCCTTCTCGAATCACAAGTTTCTCCCCCGCTTCGGTTTCCATTTCTCGTCTAAATAAGGACCGCAGCCGAAGCCCGGAACCAGAAAACCGCCCGTGCCCCGAAGGGAGCCTCATATCTGCGTATTATTCATGCATGGGTTGTCTCATTCACACCTAATGGTAATAAATCTTCCCTCCTAAAACCTTGTTCTTACAAATGATCTACATAGCGCTTTACATCGCGGGGGGATTTCAGAGGAGCTTAAGTCCCATCTTGACAGCGCAACCTAACCGTATATTAACGAGTATCCGCCGCGTTGTCTTGCGTGAGGTAGGTATAATTTCACCCTAGATATATTATACTCAGGCTTCGGTTGATGAAATACTTAACATTCATTCGTTTTGCTAGGAACTCGGATATTACATGTTACGTTCGTACCGCGAGGTTTAAGCTTCTTAGTGAATATTGCGTTTTAGGAATGTAGACTTGTTGAAACGTAAAAGGATAAAGTTTGGGGCAAATGCAATTTTTCTCGAAACCGATCACGTGTATTTTACTAGTAGTGTGACAAAAAACTGAGTGGATAAATAAAAGAGTAAAAAAACAAGTAACGTGACATCATGACAGCGACGACGATGGGATCTCCCCGCTGATGATACGTACCTGTTTTTGAGTATAACGTAGGAATAGAAAGTGTGACGTGTTTCTATAGTCTCTATCACCTAATCTATCCGCTATGAGCACTAGGTTTCAAGATTGCAAGATCCTCACATAGCTTACACCTTCGACGCCCACGAGGTTTCAAACCAGGCTGCTGCGCTTTTGAAGGCACGAATGTCTGTGAGACAGTAGTCCTAGATTCTGTTCTTGTTGGTAACTTGAGGCTAAAGTCACGGGTCAGAGGACTGGATGTCAGTACCGGTTGTAGTTCGCGGGGGATTCCATTTATTCTTTGAATTAGATTTTAAAAAACGCTGCAAATTCTTCCACTGGGGTTTGTTATTCAATTGGCTTGCGTTCATGATTTGAATTTGTACTAAGCTTTGGAGTGTGCGTGTTTCACAAGTGGTAGAGTGATTATTGAATTTCAGGAGGCACACAAATATGATCAACTTATCAATCCAAATAGGTATTTTGGTTGAGAACAGATTTAAGTGCTCTATGCATATCTCCTGAAATTCAATAATCGCTCTATCACCTGTGAAACACGCACACTCCAAAGGTTTGTAGAAATTCAAATTATGAAAGCAAGCCAATTGAATAATAAACCCCGGTGAAAGAATTTGCAGCGTTTTTCGTTAATATAGCATCTCGAAGCCAAAGAAACCTTTTACAGACCGAAGGAAACCTTTTTCAAATCAAATGAAAATGGTTGCCAGAAGGCAAGCTCACAGCTTAGAGACTTCTGCTGAAATTCAAAAAACGTGGAACATGCTTTAGCTATGCTATTTCCGCGGTTTTCCCTACACTGATTTCTGTCGGTGGTCTACTGACTAAAATATATCCATCGTAATAAAGCTATTAGACTGATTATGTAAATGTGGACTCGCAGCTCATGTTCTCGCATAACTATCAATATTCCATGCTAAAAGTACGATGCAAATTCAGAAAAAGCTTAAGACATCTCTACGTGGCAAGTTTAAGCTAACTGAATCAAGCGTAAGGTATCCGAGTGCGGACCTATCACCAAGGCAGGTTACCACCAAAAATAAGCCAATTGAATAATAAACCCCAGTGAAAGAATTTGCAGCGTTTTTTCTTGGTCGATTACAAATTTTGATTATTTGAAAGTGTTAAACCAAAGCTTTGGTTAAGGTCGTCAAAATATGTTTATTACTTTCGCCTACCTTGCAAAAGTTCAATTGAACGGTAAGAAGTTAGTGGAAATGTAGATATATTTTATTTCCTATCTATTCATAATTACTCCCTGAAAAGTTATCCCAAGTGTCGAACTGTCTGAAATAAGATTTACTAATTAGTTACAAGCTTTGGAGTGTGAGTGTTTCACAAGTGATAGAGCGATTATTGAATTTCAGGAGGTATGCATAGACCACGTAAATCTGTTCTCAACCAAAATACCTATTTGGATTGATCAGTTGATCATATTTGTGTGCCTCCCGAAATTCAATAATCGCTCTATCACCTGTGAAACACGCACACACCAAAGCTTAGTAGAAATTCAAATCATGAACGCAAGCCAGTTGAATAATAAACCCCAGTGAAAGAATTTGCAGCGTTTTGTATACCAAACCAGGGGAAAATTTTGCACGACGATTACGATTGCTTGACCCGTTAGACACCCATTCAAGTGAATTTGGATAGCAGTGCCCAGAATATACATGAAGTTCCTTAGAAGAAGAAGCAAAGGTAATCATTTCAGTCTGCTATCTGAATTTCGAGCTAATTTCCACTGCTTTTTGTTTATTCATTTTTTATGGTTATCAGAATGCTTCAACCCGCGTATCGGCTGCAAAGCCTTTTAGGAGTTCACTCCAGTCTCCGAAGAAATCGGTACGTCAATTTGAAATTTAGTACATCTACCGCCGAGGAATTGGAGTTAATTCGTTCTAAAAAGATATGCATAATAACAAAAATTAGGCAAATATGACCAAATCTGAACTTTATCTGAATGCGTGTGGTTTTATATAGTTAGATGGTGAGTGGGTTTCCCCTAAATCACGGGTTAACGAGTTTTTGATTCTCTTTTCATTTCGCAAATAAAATAAAGCGAGTTGTTATATAATCGTCATGATAGATTCCTAACAACTCATTTATATTATTCTTACACCCAATTACCGATGATAATGTATTATTAAATTACTGAGAATTCGGGCTTATTAGCTTCGGTTAGTCGCCTGCCTTTTAATTTTCGGATTAAGCAAGACTTCGAAGAAAATCTGTTGTATTATCCATGGCCACTTGAATTGGTGACATCCCAAAGTTCCGCCTGAAGATATAAATATTTAAACTGGGCCGAGAGCTGACGTGGAAGTTTCAATTCTAGTCCAACAAGCCTTGTTAATTTTTGAAATTATCTTCCTAATGAGTTGCCGCAAGAAGTTACGATGAGCGCTGACGCGGAAATTGTTTGTAAAATTAATCCGCTATCCCAACGTCAATAACGGTCTCAGCGTTGCGGTTTATATAAACATCAGGTGCCTATTTCCTCCAGGATGAAAATATTCGTGCGTTATCATCTTAAAATGTAAGTATTGCGCTTTCAGTGAAAACATCCTCAGTCAACAATCACGTTTAGGACAATACTTTCATAAATTGTACGTCATGTAATTGTTTATTTTATTGCAGATTGTAAAAGCTACTGTTGAAATATTAGCGTCTTCAATCATAGTTTCAACATATGGCTTAATCCTTGGGTCCCCTACTACTTTTGATATTTGTCGATAGGATTGGAGACCTACCTTTAAAGGGTCATACTTACCGATGATACGGCACTCCTCTGTGAGGGAGAATCTTGGGATGACTTGTTTTCTTCAGTTAACCATGATTTGAAGTTGTTGTTTGATTGGTTCTCAACAAACACTATTATTCTAAATGAGCAGATGAGTTGCAAAACTGGTTAGGACCACTTGGATACGTTTGGAGAAAAACGGCAAAAACGTATTGAGCTAGATTTTTGGTCAAAATCAGGCATTTGTTTTTTCCTGTTCGATGATTAGGTCTCACTGACTTGATGCAGATCAAACACTTACCTAAACTTTCCCAAATTGGTGGAAAATTTGATAGAAACGCTCGGACTTAACCAGTTTTGCTTCAAAACTCTGGACCTAGCGAGTTTTGCAGAAGAACTGGCGGGACCTAACCGGTTTTGAAACTAATGTAAAGACATGATTCAAACATACCTTCCTACCGTTGTTTTTGAGAATAAAAATTCTGGTCTAATTTTTCAAAATTTCGCATAATAAATGACTAAAAATATCAAACCTACTGACTTAACTTTTTACAAATATATCAAAAGCAAATATAAGCATTTTTAGACAGCTCAAAAGTCTTGTTTTCTTTTTTTTTTCTAACAAGAGTTTTTTTCACTAAACCTCTTCACTCTACAAACACGAAGTTCTTCATGATCTTCTAGTAGATCTTCTGGTGTGTCAAATTTAGGTTAGATCTGCATTTCCACCTAGTCCTTGGTCCAGAACTCGTCAAAAATAATCAAGGTGTTTGAGATCCCTCCACGTGGCTCGAAAGTGGAGAGATTGAGTAATTTTTCAACGTCGACTACTTTGGGCAAGAGCAAATTCTTTTGAAAATCAAATGAAATTTTGAAGACTCTCTCAATAGCGTCGTCAAGAGTATCATAGTAGCTGTTCGCTCGCAATTCGTGTACTCTCCATTTTGTTATCAGGTCCAGCTTTTGAGAAGGATTAGAGGTGACAGTAATTTGATTTTCGAGCCACATCCATTCTGAACAAGCGTCAGTTGCAGGTACTACCAAATTTAACAAGAGAGAAAAATTGAAGGTTCAAGAACAGAAGAAAGATTTAACTCTTCCTTTTTAGATGTCTTCAAAACGGGTGGGTTCGTGGAGGTACAAAACACGTGGACACAAAACACACAACTGACACAAAACTCTTGGACTTGGACACTTATGGTGCAAAATTTGGCGTTAGCTTGTTTTGTTTCAAAACACATCCCGGACTAAACCAGTTTTGGAAAAAACGCGAACTTTGACCGTCATTTTCAAGAGGATCTATGCAGTTTAGAAGGAAAATTACCTGGCCATTCGATTCCTCGCAATGAAATCCTTTGGTAATGGTTGTTACCCCAAATTTTATGTAAAATGGACTTGACCAGTTTTGCAACTCAGCTGCTCAAAAATGACTAATTTTCCGTCTTAGCTAAATTTGAGATAAAGGACTTGGAGTATTCTTGAGGTACATTCTGAAATTGGAGCTACCACAAGACATCACACAAAATCCCAGTTGTGCTCACTTGGTTATTTAGTTTGAAGCCGTACCTACATAATGAACATACGAGTCTCTAATTGATCAGGATTGGATTTTTAATTTTCTTAAAAGAATTGCAATCTAAATGGAATTGGAATATAACATGGTACATATACCAATTCAAATGGGTGAGCCAAAATGTGTTACGATCCAGTAGGTACCGGTAATAATACAACGAATATATTAATGATACAATCCTACTACCCCCGAAATTCGAACAAGGTCGTACGATTAGAAACAGACAAGATAATGCTTGACAGATTTCGGAAGGTGGTGTATTGCTTTGTGCCATCTATTACCTAAATGACACATGCTCGGAAAATATAATCACAATCGGGTGAAAGCGATCGAACTTAAGCTCGTTACAAGCAATATTGTGTACATAATTATTATTACACCGTTCTTCGTCCACTTTCTCTCCTAATATGAGCGAAATCGGGAAGAAAGAACCTGAGAAAATGAAGACTGAAGTATTTTACGTTTGCGCTTGCGCTAATTGAAATATTGTTTTTTATGTGATGAAATTCATAGGGGAACCGTCCTTAGCCCAACCCACACATTTTCTGAAATTAACATCAAAATCGGATGCAAAGTGTACCAAATGCAACGAGTTTCAAGGATCTGCGGACTCACGTCAGGCGCTCACAGACAGACACAAAAAACGAAAGTTGTTCAGAGGTCTAAAAGGTAAAATGAGACGGAAAACTCTTATATTGAGGAAAATAAATTTTCCATCTCCATAAAGTGCAGATAAAGCTTCCATTATCTCTAGGTACACTCGGAACCAATGAGTTATGAGGAAAGAGAATTAGACAGATTGCTAAGAAGTTAATTGATGAGGAAAGAAATTGATTGAGTTGTATCGCACGGCTGGAACCATCAAGTAACTAAGCAATAACGTGCTGCCACTCTTTCAGCACATATTATTGCAGTATTAGACACCAAATTTTATTCAACTTTGAACAAATAATATAAGGTCGCATGAAGCCTAGCATTAGATAGATAACTGCCTGGATGTCGATAGTTTCTAGATTTTAAAAAAGATGTAGTCTCTAGATTTCCTAGAATTTTCATTCGATGTACTGTTCATGTAGGAATAGGAATGTTAATCGTAGTAATAAAGCCGGTATATTGAATTCGATGTGAGTTTTTAGTGGTAAAATTTATTTAAGAGAGAAACTGTATTTGAAACCTTGTCAATATCTTGACCGTCCGAAATCGTCATTTTGCTTCCGAGTCTACTACAGTAGCGGAAGCATTGTTTTCACTTTCGGAATGTGAAAATTTTTTGTCTCCAAAATCAAAAATTCCACTCGCATTTTGCGTTTTAGACTTTTCTGAACAATTTTGGTTCCGTGTCTGTCTGTCTGCCAGCAAATCCTTGTTACGGGCAAAACTACAGGAAGTTATAGTCCGATTTTGACAAAATTTTCAGGGATCGTGCGGGTTGGGGTGTAGATGGTCCCCTATAGGTTTCATGACCCCCGGATCAATAGTAGCCTCTGCGCATGAGCAAACGTGAAATCCTTGTTACGCGTATAACTCCGGGAGTTCTTGACCAATTTCGATGAAATTTCCAGGGTTTGTTCGGTTTGATGTGTAGATAATCCCCTATGAGTTTCATGACCCCCGGATTAATAGTAGCCTCTGCGCTTGTGCAAACGTGAATATGTAGATGGTCCCCTATAAGTTTCATGACCCCCGGATCAATAGTAGCCTCTGCGCATGCGCAAACGTGAAATCCTTGCCACAAGCACAACTCCGGGAGTTCTTGACCAATTTCGATGACATTTTCAGGGATTGTTCGGACTTATTAGGTATATTTTATAGTTTGTTCAATAGTTGAACATGCCTACCTTTATTTTCTCAAGTTATGCTCCTGCATAACTATAAATTTACCTCAATTCAATATTCACTTCGCCTAATTGAACGAACTTCTTTAGTCAATAATATTTTTCAATGATCTATACAGTCATGTTATGGATACGAGAAGCTATGTGCCACACCCACTTGTTTTTACTCAAAACTCCTCCTTTTACCTGGTCTAGTAGATGAAGTGGTGTGCTTACCTGATCTGTGGACAGGTAGACCAACCATTGTGCGGAAAGATATTACTACTTGACATAATAAAATATATCATTTTAACTAAAATGCATTTCTGAGTTATTCACTGGCAATGCATGCAACCAATATCTGGAACTCTGAGAAGAAGTATATAGAACGCAAACTGTAGATGAAATGAAATGAAATTAAATATGTTTATACCATTAATAGAATAGAAGTGCAATCGAACTCAGTGCTATTTAATCGAGCTATACAACAAAGGGCTAGGTTTTGCTGTAAACCTACCCTCTTGGAGTGTATCTTTATTGATATGTAAAATTGCTAGATGAAATGTATTTGATTTTTCAATCGCAATTAATAAATCACAAAAAAAAAATTCCATCAATAAGAACAAGGTGATATCATTCAAGTACATTGTCGGTGTTTGGAACACAGTTTCCGTGCTAAGTGGGGAGTAAGCCAAAGCGTGTTAACAAGTACCTATGTATGCACCAATCTGCGCTTGGTCCGAATTACAAACTATTGAACCTAACTACTATATACTACCTTTTACAATTCAACTGCTCACATTTTAGCAATCCAAACCTAAACATAAATACTCGCACACAATTTTCCGCATTCTTCATGTCCCTTTCAAATTAGGAAGCTGAAAACACCTTTTTTATATTTCGAACGAGTAAAATTAGATGGGTCAATGAGGTTATTGGGCAAATTTCTGAGAAGGATTGGGGAACTAAAATACAAATGGCGAAAGGTACATATCAGTCTACTGGGCGGGACTGGGAGAACGCATTGAGTAGTCGTACGAAACACGTAAGGAGACACAACTCGATTGTAGCTGAAGTCGGGGTGGCCACAACCCTCCGCAAGGTAAAGTGGGAAGAGTGGGGCTTTAGTACCAGTACAGAACAGGAGTAAGTACCAGGAAAGAGTCCCATTCGGGGCCTGATACCTTGTGAGGTCCTAAGTGAACCTTATATTCACGGAAAAGGTAGAGTGTGATGTCAGAGTACTGGTGGTGGGTCAGAAGGTGCCATCTGCTTGGATACCATGGGCCCATTACGCTGACACATCTACCATCGGGAAAAGTGTCACACTCGGGGCCTACTACCTCTCGGTCCAAAGTGAGCTTCGGGTCACAAAGGAGGGAGAGTGGTACTTGAGTAATAACGGTGGAAGACAGAAGCTGGCACCTTTTCTGGGGACCAGCTCTTACGCTGACTGAAGCCGTTAGGGAAGAGTCTTTCTCGGGGCCTGCCACCTTGTGTGGGCTGTCTGCAGACTGGCACTACTCAAAATGGTACTGCGGGCAGGGGGAGCCCCAGGCAACAGGCGCAATGCTTCGGCAAAGCGTCACCTGCCTGCCCCCTGTAAGCGGTTGGCTTCGTGGTGGTAGTGAACGCGCTAGGAAGTAGATTACCGTCCCCATCCCCACCAGTTGTGAGTTGTGGGGGCCTCTCGGGCATAAGGCGAAAGCTAGAACCCGGGGCCTCTCTTAAGCAACTCAAAGAATTCTCCATGTAGCTGAAGTAGCAATAACGTTTATGGAAATACATGAGTGACTTGATATATAGCTGGCTGATTGAAAACACAGGAACCACCGAAAAAGCTCAACAGAAGAAAATTTTCTGGACTAGAAGGACATTATTTTCAACACTGCTTTCTCGGCTGTATTCAGTGGCCTCAAGGCGGATGGCAAGGCCCCTCTCCACACTAATATGCCAAAGCTCATGATACTATGAACCAGAGACTTATATAGAATGAGCAAAAATTTGAACGGCACAACCTTTATCAACCTATAAAAATATTTAAATTTTCAACTCGCTTCGTTAGAAGAGCTATCTGGGTCTCCCATCGAAGATTTTCGTCTACGATTATACCCAGATATTTTGCGGCAGAAACAAGTTCAATCGTCGGGCATGAGCAACAAACGGAGTTCGATCTGTTACAGCCACGCAACTTCACGCTGTGTGTAAGCTTTGCTCTGCTTGGTGATCTAGAGAAAACCAGGTATTTTGTTTGCTCCTAAAACAAAATACCTGGTTTTCTCTAGATCACCGAACAGAGCAAAGCTTACACACAGCGTGAAGTTGCACGGCTGTAACAGATCGAACCCCGTTTCTTGCTCATACCCGACGATTGAACTTGTTTCTGCCGCAAAATATCTGGGTATAATCGTAGACGAAAATCTTCGATGGGAGACCCAGATAGCTCTTCTAACGAAGCGAGTTGAAAATTTAAATATTTTTATAGGTTGATAAAGGTTGTGCCGTTCAAATTTTTGCTCATTCTATATAAGTCTCTGGTTCATAGTATCATGAGCTTTGGCATATTAGTGTGGAGAGGGGCCTTGCCATCCGCCTTGAGGCCACTGAATACAGCCGAGAAAGCAGTGTTGAAAATAATGTCCTTCTAGTCCAGAAAATTTTCTTCTGTTGAGCTTTTTTCGGTGGTTCCTGTGTTTTCAATCAGCCAGCTATATATCAAGTCACTCATGTATTTCCATAAACGTTATTGCTACTTCAGCTACATGGAGAATTCTTTGAGTTGCTTAAGAGAGGCCCCCGGGTTGACTAGCTTTCGCCTTATGCCCGAGAGGCCCCACAACTCACAACTGGTGGGGGATGGGGACGGTAATCTACTTCCTAGCGCGTTCACTACCACCACGAAGCCAACCGCTTACAGGGGGCAGGCAGGTGACGCTTTGCCGAAGCATTGCGCCTGTTGCCTGGGGCTCCCCCCGCCCGTGGTACCATTTTGAGTAGTGCCAGTCTGCAGACAGCCCACACAAGGTGGCAGGCCCCGAGTGAGCACTCTTTCCTAACGGCTTCAGTCAGCGTAAGAGCTGGTCCCCAGAAAAGGGGTGCCAGCTTCTGTCTTCCACCGTTATTACTCAAGTACCACTCTCCCTCCTTTGTGACCCGAAGCTCACTTTGGACCGAGAGGTAGTAGGCCCCGAGTGTGACACTTTTCCCGATGGTAGATGTGTCAGCGTAATGGGCTGCCATGGTATCCAAGCAGATGGCACCTTCTGACCCACCACCAGTACTCTGGCATCACACTCTACCTTTTTCGTGAATATAAGGTTCACTTAGGACCTCACAAGGTATCAGGCCCCGAATGGGACTCTTTCCTGGTACTTACTCCTGTTCTGTACTGGTACTAAAGCCCCACTCTTCCCACTTTACCTTGCGGAGGGTTGTGGCCACCCCGACTTCAGCTACAATCGAGTTGTGTCTCCTTACGTGTTTCGTACGACTACTCAATGCGTTCTCCCAGTCCCGCCCAGTAGACTGATACGTACCTCTCCTCATTAACTTCACTGACAGATCTACTTTTACTCGTTCGAAATATAAAAAAGTGTTTTCAGCTTCCTAATTTCAAAGGGACATGAAGAATGCGGAAAATTGTGTACGAGTATTTATGTTTAGGTTTGGATTGCTAAAATGTGAGCAGTTGAATTGTAAAAGGTAGTATATAGTAGTTAGGTTCAATAGTTTGTAATTCGGACCAAGCGCAGATTGGTGCATACATAGGTACTTGTTAATACGCTTTGGCTTACTCCCCCACTTAGCACGGAACTGTGTTCCAAACACCGACAATGTACTTGAATGGATATCACCTTGTTCTTATTGATGGAATTTTTTTTTTTTTTTGTGATTTATTAATTGCGATTGAAAAATCAAATACATTTCATCTAGCAATTTTACATATCAATAAAGATACACTCCAAGAGGGTAGGTTTACAGCAAAACCTAGCCCTTTATTATATAGCTCAATTAAATAGCACTGAGTTCGATTGCACTTCTATTCTATTAATGGTATAAACATATTTAATTTCATTTCATTTCATCTCCAGTTTGCGTTCTATATACTTCTTCTCAGAGTTCTAGATATTGGTTGTATGCATTGCCAGTGAATAACTCAGAAATGCATTTTAGTTAAAATGATATATTTTATTATGTCAAGTAGTAATATCTTTCCGCACAATGGTTGGTCTACCTGTCCACAGATCAGGTAAGCACACCACTTCATCTACTAGACCAGGTAAAAAGGAGGAGTTTTGAGTAAAAACAAGTGGGTGTGGCACATAGCTTCCTCGTATCCATAACATGACTGTATAGATCATTGAAAATTATTATTGACTAAAGAAGTTCGTTCAATTAGGCGAAGTGAATATTGAATTAGAGGTAATTTTATTGCAATGCAGGAGCATAACTTGAGAAAATAAAGGTAGGCATGTTCAACTATTGAACAAACTATAAAATATACCTAATAAGTCCGAACAATCCCTGAAAATGTCATCGAAATTGGTCAAGAACTCCCGGAGTTGTGCTTGTGGCAAGGATTTCACGTTTGCGCATGCGCAGAGGCTACTATTGATCCGGGGGTCATGAAACTTATAGGGGACCATCTACATATCAAACCGAACAATCTCTGAAAATTTCATCGAAATTGGTCAAGAACTCCCGGAGTTATGCGCGTAACAAGAATTTCACGTTTGCGCATGCGCAGAGGCTACTATTAATCCGGGGGTCATGAAACTCATAGGGGACCATCTACACATCAAACCGAACAAACCCTGGAAATTTCATCGAAATTGGTCAAGAACTCCCGGAGTTATACGCGTAACAAGGATTTCACGTTTGCCCATGCGCAGAGGATACTATTGATCCGGGGGTCATGAAACTCATAGGGGACCATCTACACCCCAACCCGCACGATCCCTGAAAATTTCATCAAAATCGGACTATAACTTCCTGTAGTTTTGCTCGTAACAAGGATTTGCTGGCAGACAGACAGACACGGAACCAAAATTGTTCAGAAAAGTCTAAAACGCAAAATGCGAGTGGAATTTTGGATTTTGGAGACAAAAAATTTTCACATTCCGAAAGTGAAAACAATGCTTCCGCTACTTTAGTAGACTCGGAAGCAAAATGACGATTTCGGACGGTCAAGATATTGACAAGGTTTCAAATACAGTTTCTCTCTTAAATAAATTTTACCACTAAAAACTCACATCGAATTCAATATACCGGCTTTATTACTACGATTAACATTCCTGTTCCTACATGAACAGTACATCGAATGAAAATTCTAGGAAATCTAGAGACTACATCTTTTTTAAAATCTAGAAACTATCGACATCCAGACAGTTATCTATCTAATGCTAGGCTTCATGCGACCTTATATTATTTGTTCAAAGTTGAACAAAATTTGGTGTCTAATACTGCAATAATATGTGCTGAAAGAGTGGCAGCACGTTATTGCTTAGTTACTTGATGGTTCCAGCCGTGCGATACAACTCAATCAATTTCTTTCCTCATCAATTAACTTCTTAGCAATCTGTCTAATTCTCTTTCCTCATAACTCATTGGTTCCGAGTGTACCTAGAGATAATGGAAGCTTTATCTGCACTTTATGGAGATGGAAAACTTATTTTCCTCAATATAAGAGTTTTCCCTCTCATTTTACCTTTTAGACCTCTGAACAACTTTCGTTTTTTCTGTCTGTCTGTGAGCGCCTGACGTGAGTCCGCAGATCCTTGAAACTCGTTGCATTTGGTACACTTTGCATCCGATTTTGATATAAATTTCAGAAAATGTTTGGTTTGGGCTACGGACGGTTCCCCTATGAATTTCATCACATAAAAAACAATATTTCAATTAGCGCAAGCGCAAACGTAAAATACTTCAGTCTTCATTTTCTCAGGTTCTTTCTTCCCGATTTCGCTCATATTAGGAGAGAAAGTCGACGAAGAACGGTGTAATAATAATTATGTACACAATATTGCTTGTAACGAGCTTAAGTATCGATCGCTTTCACCCGATTGTGATTATATTTTCCGAGCATGTGTCATTTAGGTAATAGATGGCACAAAGCTATACACCACTTTCCGAAATCTGTCAAGCATTATCTTGTTTGTTTCTAATCGTACGACCTTGTTCGAATTTCGGGGGTAGTAGGATTGTATCATTAATATGCTCGTTGTATTATTACCGGTACCTACTGGATAGTAACACATTTCGGCTCACCCATTTGAATTGGTATATGTACCATGTTATATTCCAATTCCATTTAGATTGCAATTCTTTTAAGAAAATTAAAAATCCAATCCTGATCAATTAGAGACTCGTATGTTCATTATGTAGGTACGGCTTCAAACTAAATAACCAAGTGAGCACAACTGGGATTTTGTGTGATGTCTTGTGGTAGCTCCAATTTCAGAATGTACCTCAAGAATACTCCAAGTCCTTTATCTCAAATTTAGCTAAGACGGAAAATTAGTCTTGTAGGCCTCACGGGGGAGCGATGAGGAAAACCGTCGAGTGCCATCTTCCCGGAGTTCGTTAGCGTCATTTTCGTTATCAAGGAAGAGATTGAGATAAAGACTCGCGTCGAAGAAGGTCGCAACTCGAGAGGGTTAGAAGATAACGGAGGCATAGAAGTACAATATCTTTTCGTAATTTGTGCCTATCATCTCCGAGGGTTTAAACCATTTATTCGAGCCCCGGGGGACAATGAAAACGTATTTTCTGTACTTTCATTTGCAGTTTTCTGTGATATTAAATGAATATTCTCTTCACTGCTCACTTTGCATGGACCACTTTGCACCTCCCATGAAGTTCTCATATGACAAAACAAAGTCGGTGTGTGTTGCGCACTTTTGTGCACTTGCGCAACGTGGTTCTAGTGTATTTGAAATCCTTCGAAATAAACAAGCCGATTAGAAAAAAAACGCTGCAACTTCTTTCACTGGGGTTTATTATTCAATTGGCTTGCGTTCATGATTTGAATTTCCACTAAGCTTTGGAGTGTGCGTGTTTCACTGATGATAGAGCGATTATTGAATTTCAGGAGATATGCATAGAACACGTAAATCTGTTCTCAACCAAAATACCTGTTTGGATTGATCAGTTGATCATATTTGTGTGCCTCCTGAAATTCAATAATCGCTCCATCACCTGTGAAACACGCACACTCCAAAGCTCAGTAGAAATTCAAATCATGAACGGAAGCCAATTGAATAATAAACCCCAGCGAAAGAATTTGCAGCGTTTTTTTAATGAACCTCAATACCCCCCCCCCCCCCCCCATAATAAAAACATGCGTACGTTTTCTCTATTTGGGAGAAAATGCTAAATTTCAGGAGGCACACAAATATGATCAACTGATCAATCCAAATAGGTATTTTGGTTGAGAACCGATTAACGTGCTCTATGCATATCTCCTGAAATTCAATAATCGCTCTATCACCTGTAAAACACGCACACTCCAAAGCAAGCACCTCAAATTGAATGTAATTTAATAATAAACCCCAGTGGAAGAATTTGCAGCGTTTCATCCATATCAGAATGCTTCAACCCGTGTATCGGCTACAAATGCCTTCAGCCTTTTAGCAGATTTGGATTCTACACCCTTTGAAACGTACTTAAACCATGAAATTTTCAGGGGGGTTAGAATTTTTTTTTCAGGAGCGATTACAATGGTTTATTATTGAACAATAAACCAATATACATGAAGTTATTCAGAAGAAGCTTCTGGGGGTTCATTGAGGTTCGGACTTACTCTATTGTCACGGGAAATATGATGGGGAGAATTCCCAGCTGAAGCCAGCAGTGTACACTATGGATGGAATTGATGATGTAGAAATAAAACTCCGAAACGTGTTTTATTCGAGACTAAACCTCAATAAACCCCCAGAATCTTTTTCTGAATAACTGTAAGTCTTCGGTCAATAACTATCTACCTACTAAGTAGGTAGGTGTATAAGTCTTATACAACATGCACATTTTAAAAAAGTCTGGTACATGAATAAATATTTTATTAGGGTGGTGAGAGGGGGGGGGGGGAGTTGGACACCCTGTACCTATCGAACCCATAGACAATAATCGGAAAGAAAAAATATTACTGTGTTTAGGGTCGATATTGACACATGCCATTTTGAATCCTGGAAACAACCGGACTGACTGTCTAACTGAAAAAAACATGCCCATAAAAAATGGAAAATTCTTATTTAGTCTTTATCCTAAAAATAACGATTTTTGTAAATGTAGGCTCAATTCGCAGTAGCATGTTTTTGGGCGCTTGCTGAGCACGTTCCCCGTGATTAAAATAATTGGTCGATGGGTCTCATTTTCATGAAGTCTACCGTAGAATCCGAATCTACATCCTAGGCAAAAACATGCAGATTGAACAAAAAAGTTATTCCTGAAAAAACGATTTTGTTAGAAAGGGGTGGTAAAGTTTCGTTGGAGTTTTTCATCGAAACATCGTTGAAAAAGGAGTACCTGATTGCTTATTTGACCCCATTGCCAATAATCGGAGAAACAGATTACTGTGTTGTGGATCGATGTTCACACTTGCCATATTGAACCGTGGAAGCAACTGATAGATCAACTGAAAAAACAAGCCGATTAAGAAAAATTTTGTTTGCCTTTAGAACAAAAATAACGATTTTGGCGGGTAATCGCAGCCCACAGTTGTGTATTTCTTGAGTATTCGCTGATACTGTTGCGTTAAATCTGAAAAACAGTCGAGGGAGTAGAATCCCAACGCGCATCCTTGGCAGAGAGAAGCAGATTGAAAGAAAAATGGTTTTTAGTCCATCAATAACAATTTCATTGGTGAGGGGGAGGAGTTTCGTTGGACACAAAGGAGGGGGGGGGGGGTATTTGTTTATTTGACCCCATCTGAAAATATCGGTTAGGGTCGATATTCACACTTGCCTCATTGAATCCTGGCAACAACTGGTCGGACTGACTGACGGAATGAACGGTAGCTCTCGGTCTCCGATCGCGCGTGCGGCGAAGGCGCGGAAACCGCGGTACGTCGATCTTGTCAAGTCCTCCCCACCTCTGTACACCGTCTCACATTGATCACCGGAGAGCAGAAAGCTGCTCGGGCCAGGTAAACGTAATTACTCCTCGTACGTGCTTAACGCCCAAGACCTGGGCCAACAGGTTCGGTTCACTGCCTCATGAACCGGCAATAAATATCTGACCCCTCCAGTTTGCGCTCCTAATTGATAGCCTATAAATCTCCCGAAGCCACGAGACAGCTTCCTGTCAGCGCCTCCATTCTTCCTTTATCTCCTCTTTCTGCTTCCGTCCAAAATTTCACCCTCGACTGCATTAGGGAGATAGTGAAGCATTTCCAAGTCAAGTTCGAATTGAACCGAATAGGACCAAAATACAGCACATAGCTTACTCATAACTATAACAATAATAAATGCATTGACACTGTACGCGTTTTTTTTATGGTTATCAGAATGCTTCAACCCGTGTATCGGCTACAAAGCCTTTTAGGAGTTCATTCCAGTATCCACATTACTACATCACTGCATCACTACGTCACTAGGTTACTGATATCAACACAAAAACAATAATAAACCAAAATAACGCGAATGTTGGCACCATAAATCGGGCCATAGATCGGGAATAGTTTGACCTACGGACCTGGGGAGAGGCTCATTCGATTCCTCGTTGAGTGTTCTTCAAAAAGAGTCCAAATTTAGGCAGCCTTGACTTTTTTTGAGGTTTTTAGGGATTTTGCAAAACTTTGACAACCCTTAAAGGGCACTTTAAATAAAGTGAGAGAGCTGGCTCAAGAGTTGGGGCGTCGTCAGACCAAGATCGATTTTTCCTGAAAATTTCAGCTTTTTTGCTTCAGCCGTTTGGGAGAAATCGTGCGTACGGCGGACGGACGGAAAAATTTTTATTGCAGATTCGGATTCTACACCCTTTGAAACGTAAACCATGAAATTGTCAGGGGGTGTTAGATTTTTTTTTCAAGAGCGATTACAATGGTTTGTTATTGAATAATAAACCAAAATCACTTTAACAGCTTACTATGAACTCCTTGTTTCTTCGTAAGCTTCAGTTGCAGTCAGAGGAGGTAGTGCAGATTACTAGAGTGACTCTTTATGTTTCTAACAAACTCTTTCTTTCCTTTAAAACGCTCAATTTTTTTTACTACCGTCTGAAACGACACGCATACAATTTATTTAATCATATGTTATATCCAATATAATATCTGATTGTCGAAAACGACTCAAAATTTTCGAATTTAAGCCCGCTATTAAACTATTATTTCAGTACTTGGAAAATGTGTTCCACCTTCTGTTGACTCGAAAATCCAGAAATATTTTTCGAAAACTAAACTGAAAAAACTCTCTTGCCGCTCAGAGAATAGTAAGAGCGATTACCACACGATCTAAAGTCCATAGTTCGTTTCATCCCGGACCATTGGCACGGGCCACTTCCAAGCCAAAATTTCAATAAATCTTGTATGATTAAACATACTAACGTTAGATTGGCGCTTTGGTTTTCAGGTTGTTAGTAGAACCATACATCTCTGTAGTAATCCTAGCCACATAGTTTGATAAAGAGTGAAGTAAACACACACTAATGTAACAGGATACAATCACCAATTTCAATCTCAATCAAATTCGGAAGATATCTTTCATAATAACTTCAACTTTGCTCATTATTTTCAATAATCTACTTGGGCAATTGAACAAGAAAGAAAAATTGAAACCGAAGAAATGTATAGGTTTTCTTAATAAGATTAGCAAAATCCATAACTTGAAGGAAAGGGCTGCCGTCAGGCACTCGGATGACCTCAGACTGTGCGGTTTCACAGTTTATTACTATTTATTTTCATGTTAATGCTTTGTGCAATTTCACAGGTTTGGTTATTTACTTTTGAAAGTCGAGCTTTTAATTAAACATTAATTCTGTTCATTCGAAGCTGAAAGATTTCTTAGTCTCTTGATGTCTAATCATAGACAAATGAATGGAGCGTTTTCTTCCATGTTGTTGACAAATGCTTGGATACGAGTCTGCGACACATTGGGAAATTTTCATCCGTGGGCACTTAAATGTGTTGTTCTTATTTAATTACACTTGTGTTTTATTACTAGGCTTTTGTTTATTGGATTTCGTGACTATTTTGGTTTATTTTCGTGACTATTTTGATTTATTTTTCCCCATAATAAACCATTGCGTCGCACGGCGGGACGTACAGATCAATTAAATGGTCCATAAGAGAAACCGCCCATCCAAGAATTACTATGGGACTCCATTAACCACGATGTGGAAAAGGTTTTGGTAATCCTTTAATATTTTTATTTTTATGAAATAGCACCGCAGGTGGTATTGGGTAAGGAGTCCTTCAATTTTCAGCAAACATACTTTCAGCAACTTTTGCTTCTTGGATGTTTTCTGAAAATTGCATGGCTGTGAGGGATCGCCTGTTCTTCCAGGGGTTGGGATGGGTTAGGGTTGAGGCACAGCGGTGGAGAGGGGTCCTATTTGAAGTTTTTGTTTTACATCTCTTCCTACATGGAGCTCTTATTTATTTTAAGTTGCGTTGTTGTTGATTATTTGTTTGTAAGGTTTTTTTTTTTTTTTTTTTTTTAAATTTAAATTGTTTTTTTTATTTTCTTTTTATTTATTTAATTACCATTATTATTGTTATTGTTATTATTTAATTATATTTTATTTTTTTTATTTTTTATTTATTTATTTTTTTTTTTTTTTGGGCTCATCAGGTTTTTTTTTTTTTTTTTTTTTTTTTTTTTTTTTTGTTAACCTGGGACTTGTTTTTTTTTTTTTTTTTTTTTTTTTTTTTGGGCTAATCATTTTTTTTTTTTTTTTTTTTTTTTTTTTTTTTAACCTGGGAAATCCGTTTTTTTTTTTTTTTTTTTTTTTTTTTTTTTTGGTGGGCTCATCAGGTGTTTTTTTTTTTTTTTTTTTGTTAACCTGGGACATCCGGTTTTTTTTTTTAATTATTAATTATTTTTATTATTATTAGAATTATTTTTATTTTTTATTTTATTTATTTTATTTTATTTTATTTTTTTACCTTATGAAAAAAAAAAAAATTTTTTTTTTTTTGCGGAATTTATTGGATTTTTGTTAGAAACCCTATTTTTGGTTCGCGTTCCACCCATCTTCGCGTGTGACGGGTCTCATTCTCCAAGGTGGCGGTTGGCCGTTGTGCTGAGGTACAGCACCGCCGCTCTGTCGAGAGTTCAGACATCCGTTTGCCGCCGATTGCGTACACATGTAACAAACAATATGTGAATTGGTTAATTTTCGGTTGTTGTTGTGCTTGTTCATGTGGTTTTGTACGGTTTTAATTGCGATACATGTTGGTTTCTTATGTCTGATTGTAGGAGCATTATGCGTGGAATTCTGCGTTCATTAGCTGGTTCCGACACTAATTGGACTGGGGTGTTGGTATCGAATTTAAAGTGGATTTTATGTCCTTCGATGTCGTACACTACCTGTGCTTTTTTGAGGAAATCTAGTCCTAATATGACGTCTTGCGCTAAATTCTGTATGACGTATATTTTATGTGTCCATGAATGCTCGTGTACTTGTATCTTTACTGTAACCATGAAATGTGTGGTGACTGTTGTTTTATTTCCCGTTATTAAAATTGTTGGTTCGCATTTTTCTAGTGGTGTTTGTTTTGGGTTTAAATATTGGTTATAGAATTCGTGGCTAATAGCCGTTACAAATGCACCAGTATCAATTAATGCATGCACATTCTTACTTTCTATAGTAATAGGTAAATACGCTCCTTTTGAGTCTTCAGTCATTGTCGTAAATACCGAGTTTAATTGCGAAATTTTTGGGGGTTTCGTCTTTGATTTATGGCTGTTAAATTCCCCCTGATTTAACAGTCGTTTCGGTTTTCCGATCTAGTGGATTTTGCGGATCGCGTTGAATTTGATTCCCCATCGCTTGATCTCCGTCTGGTTTTTTGCATTGTCATAAAATTTTTGGTTTGTTCTTGTTTTATATTTCGGGTTGCCGTAAAATGTATTACTATTGTAGTTTGGTGGTGTTCTTGGTTTTCTTGGCGGACTGAATGATTTTGCTCGCCGTTCGTAACCCGTTTTTCTCACCATTTCCGCGTAACTAGGTTTTGGTTGATAATTTGCGTTGTAGTTTGAATTCGCGGGATTACGGTTATAATCGTTTTGCCTGTATTTGGGGGCATTGTCTCGGTTGGGTATTGTTGGTGGCCCATTTTGTTTAAAATATGTTGTTGGCCTTTGCGGTTTGTAAAATTTAGGGCGTTCATTATTATTTTGCCTAGGTATTGCTCCCGTAGATTGACTCGCGTTATTGAATCTTTTAAATGTCGGTGCGGGTTGGTGTGTCGTATTTTGGTTTGCAATTTTTCTTTGTTGTTGTTTTAATTCTAATTTGGTTATGAATTGTTTCATTGCTTGGTACGTACGCGGTATTTCTTGGAAGCTGAATAATAACCTCGTTTTATCGTTGGCGTTATCTAATATTGTTTCATTTAACATTTCTTCGTTCATTACGTCTAGTATTCTATTGGCGCTATAAATTTGTTCAACATAATTCCTGAAATTTTCGCGCTCCCCCTGTAACCGGTGGATATATTTTACTATCATATTTGTTCTCGTTAAAGTGGGTAATAGTTCGTCTATTATCGCCGTACTTAACGTTTCGTATGACGGTTGTTCTTCTCCGAGTTGTGATATGTAATTATTTAGATATTTGAATCTCGGCATTAATGCTATACGCCGAATTGCTGTTCCCATGAATTGTGATGCTACGTCGTCTATTTTTCCGAGCGCAAGCAGAAATCTCATTATTGATTCGGGGTTGTCAGTATTAAACCACGGTAATTTTTCAATTGCGTCTTCTACTTGTTTCGGAAGTTTTAACATTTCCGTTTTGTGCGTTTTTTGTTTATTTCGCGAACTTTGTTGCGTTATGGATTCAACTATCATTTCGTTTAATTTTCTTTGTTGTTCCATAAATTCCGTTATTAATTCATTTGATTCGGTTGGTGGTGTTGTTGGTTTTTCTACGATTTGTGGTGTCGGGGTGGGTATTTGCATCTGTTTTATTAGTTCCGTTATTTGTGTAACGTTTTGATGCGTTTGTTTTTGTATGGCTTTTAAACTTTCCGCCATCTGTTCTCTTATTTGTGCGAACATATCGTCTTGACGTTTCTCTAAATGTTTCCGGAGTTCTGTCAACGGATCTTCGGTTTTTTCGGAATTTGCGCGGTTTCTTGTTTGCATTGACTGCATTTGAATACCGTCTTTCTTTCCGACGTTAATTTACGGTAATTTTCGTACGTATATTCCGCGCATTGTTCGTCTAACACTTTCTTGCACTTGGTGCAGAAGATAGGGTTAATTATTTGAGTTTCCGGCAATGGAGATCCGCAGTTTTGACAGGACGCGGGGTTATTTGATGCCATCTTCGCGTTGTTTTTTATAACGGGCGTTGTGATCGTTCTCTAATTATCGGTCGGCGGTTTTGTGCCACTAAGGTCGGTTTGAGACGACGTTCGATTTGCGTCGTTTGTGTATAAGTTCGCAGTTCGTAGTTCGTATGAGTTTCGCAGTTTTCAAGTGACCTTATGCTATTTATTCATGCACAGAGGGATACTGGAATATTCAGGTACTAGGGAGTATTCAGGTTCAAGTGATCAGGTCTATTTCAAGACAGTGGAAGCTCTTCTCTTTTTTTTTTTTGTTTAGGTTTTCTGGTTTAAGATTCGGATTTTATATTCGGATTATTTTCTGGTATTTTACTGCTGGGAAAATTAGGGTCCGTTTTAGAACGTTTAGCTCGCTACCATGTAATACTGAAAGGAATTGTTATACCAAATTTACCTTTACTTGATTACGATTTCTTGATATTATTCTCCCTTTTACCTTATTAACAACTAAGGTTATTTTATATATGGATATATAAGGTTCAAGAATGATTATACACAAGGTTTTTAATAGATATAGTTATTTATTCAACAATTGTATTTATTGCTCCAAGAATTACTACGGGGCTCCTATTAACCACGATGTGGAAAAGGTTTCGGTAATCCTTTAATATTTTTATTTTTATGAAATAGCACCGCAGGTGGTATTGGGTAAGGAGTTCGGTTAATAGGATGGATCTGGGATATTAATATCAATTTGATTTAAATACGGAAATTGAATGAACAGATTACCTGGTCGGATGAGAGCTGGGTAGAAAGTGGTAAGGAGAGGGGCTTGTCGCTAGTTTTCGTTATCTCTCCTTCCCCCCAGTCACTCCTCGCCTCTCCTCTCGCAATTGTTCCGCTGATAGCCGATGACCTAATTAACGCCCAACGAGCTAAACTGCTCTACCGAACCGAGATTGGAAACGGGTCTTCTGTTCTCTTTTTCTTTGTTCGGGAGCGTAAAAAGCTGCCCATTGAAGCGAACCTTCGCTGACGCATGAAATCGTTTCGAGCCGCAGGTGCACTCGTGTGTTGCCTGACCCACTAAAACCAACTGCTCTTGGTTTGCATTCATCTCCATCCTCGCAATGCCCGCTCCTGTTTATTTCATTTACTTTTCTCTCCAAGTTCCATTACGTGAATTAGTTAACTTTACGATTTACAAGTTGGGCGCGGCTCATACTTTCCTAGTATCCAGAACATAGATGTAAGATAGGTTCGGTCGATCCAAGAGAGACTTTTTAAAAAACGTCAGTATATTTTCCGACAAGGAGCACGTCTGCTGTGATACAGATGATGGTAAAGTCAAGACTGCCTAATCCGGAGTCGCAGGCTCCTTATATAGCCAATGGTGCTGACTCGGCAGAAGGCTTCGTCTTACTGTAACCTCAGCAGGAGGAACGAACATAACTTGTATGAATACTCACTAAACAGTTTCCCGCGTGTGCAGCAGCTACAATAAAATCTTGATGAACCTCATAATTTATTATTTGAAACATATTACAGGCAGTTTATTTACTTACGTCACTAACAATCTTACAAAATTCTACAAGTTAGTATCACAGTTTCTGATGACTTCTTAATGAACGCAATGAAACATATTTCGAACAATGCAGTCCAGCTTTGATCACTTCTATTAATTATGAACCAGAATGTTAATTGTCTCTATCTCCATACAGTTCTGCTCTGCCCTCAACACGTGTCGTGCCGAGTGTCATTAAGGGTGGGGTGGCACGTGGACTTCACCGTTAATCAACAGCTTCGTAGTGACCCTAACTGCATCATTAACGTACCAGATCAATCACCCTCAATTTACAATTTGAATAGATACACGACTAATTTCAGTCTACATGATAATTGATCGAAAATGAGAAAATCTCGTCGAAATAGGAGGGTGAAAGTGAAACTAATAAAAGACACATGGTTTTCTACAATAATTTATAGTACCACTAAACAATTTATGTGACGTAACTCTTTAATTTCTAATGAACAATAACCAAAACTGATTGTTTCTAATGATTTATCACACTGCTAGGTTTCGAAAACACGTTTATCATTTCTTTATTAAATGCCCCTTTGCTCATGACCAATTGTCTCGAAGAAATGCTATGAACGACCCATAGTGAGTGAACTCTCAGAGTGAAGTTTCAATTTCGGAATTATTTCCAATGAACGTTAGTAATGAAACATTTCTTTTAAACCTACAAATAGTTTTTCAAAATTTGTTGGATTACATCTTAAGCACGACGTTTTAAATATTAGAAAAATTGTCCTTCTCTTATACGCCATCTAAGCTTCCAAGATTCTCAAGATTTGACTCTGAAGCTCAAAAATCCTCCATGGGAGGTGCTTTTAATCTCAGCATCCAATTTATACAACTAAAAGGGTTTTTCGTGGATGGGCGTGAATCCGAATTGAAAGAGAATCACACAAATATTTTGTTAAACGAGTTGTATCCTGCTGTCGCATCAGCGGTGGACTACAAAGTTCCATCACGCAGTGTGATAGTATGATCGAATTTTCCAAAATTATGATTACGATTGATTTAAATTTAGAGCAATTTTGTGTGCAAAAACAGTAACTATCAATGTTATTTTGAAAAAAACTTGTTCTAAATAATATTGGTCAACAAAAACAAAGGTTCTGAAGTTTTTACGTCTTAAGCAATTTTAACCAAGTTTTGCACCTGTTGGAATTAAATTAAAATTTAAATACACTTTTCAATATAAATTTGATCTTTAATTTTCAAATTTCCGTCTTATTGTTGATCAAATTGGTTTGAGTATATATTAAAATTTTGACGATTTTCGTCATTTTTTGGTACAATTTTTGAAATTTGACCTATTTAGTGTGCTCAAAAAGTTCAACAAACTCATCCTTTTGTTTAGAATGCTTGATTTTCGGCGCTTGAGCGAATCTTTTACCTCACTCCTATCGAAAGTTTTGTAGGCTTCAGTTTTGCAGTTGATTGAAAAATGGAAGATTTCTGATGTATGTGGAGTTGCGTTCAAATGGATTGAAAACACTGGATTCTATGTTCCTAACGTATCGTACTATTATTTGTACATATTCAGGTGTGCTACAAAAGATGAAATAGAGGAGCTTAATGTCTTAATGTAACTCGGTCCTATGCTAGTGAAATTTTACCACGTAATACTCCAACGAAACTCATGTAAGTTTTTATAATTTCTCTGTTCTCATGTATTTTCTGTTAGATGTAATAGCGTAAAAAGGCTAAATAGCCTAAATAACTTTTTCCTCCCTTTTAGCTCTCTATTTTACCTGTCGTAGAGCGCCTGAAGATGATTTATAAAAGTACGAAACGTTGGAAACGAAAATCCAGTTTTTAATCTGTCTGACTGCAACTCAACAAACACTAGAAATGTTCAAAATGCTTTAAAACGGATTTTTTTGTTTGTTTGTTTTAAAATTCTCAAAACCATTGCTATAGCTTCATTTCTATTTAAAAAAAATCGCTGCAAATCCTTTCACTGGGGTTTATTGTTCAATGATTCATGATTTGAATTTCTACTAAGCTTTGGAGTGTGCGTGTTTCACAGGTGCTAAAGCGATTATTGAATTTCAGGAGGCACGCAAATATGATCAACTGATCAATCCAAATAGGTATTTTGGTTGAGAACCGATTTAAGTGCTGTATGCATATCTCCTGAAATTCAAATCATGAATCATTAAATAATGAACCCCAGTGAAAGAATTTGCAGGGTTTTTTTCAAGAGCGATTAGAATGGAAAAATATTCTGTTTGAAAATTTTAAATTTCTAAGACGGAGCATGCATATCAGAATCCTTCAACCCGTGTATCGGCTATAAACCCTCTTAGGAGTTCACTCCAGTATCCACATTCACTACATCACAAGGTTACTGTGATAAAAAAAACCCTGTTGTTTTTGTTTTGATCGCAGTAACCTAGTAGTGAATGTGGATGCAAATGTTGTCACCATAAATCGGGCCATACATCGGGGATGGTTTGAGCTAAGGACCTGGGGAAGGGCTCATTCGATTCCTCATGGAAAGTTCTTCAAAAGAAGTCCAAATTAAGGCCGCCCTACTTTTTTTTTTTTAGATTTTTAGGGATTTTACAAAACTTTTGCTTTGTCGGACCAACATGTATTTTTCCGGAAAACTTAAGATTTTTTGCTGCAGCCGTTTGGGAGAAATCGTGTGTACGGCGGACGGACGGAAAAATTTGGATTCTATACACTTTGAAACGTAAACCATACAATTTTCAGGGGGGGGGGGGGGGGCAAGAATGTTTTTTTTTCAAGATTACAAAGGTTTATTATTGAATAATAACCAATAGCTCAAAGGGTAATCGAGGTCCTAATAATTTCTGTAATATTTTATCATTTTTCTCAGTGAACTCAAATTTGTCAATTTAATAGGGGATTGGTAATGAAATGTAAACCTTCTCCCACGTTTACGATGTTGTCGAGGAAGGTTGAAATTTGGAATGAATCACTGTAATTTGGTCCACAGTTCACTATAACAAACCCCCATTTGGTTGAGTTTATTGGAATGTGATACAGTTCACAATCAATCGTCAATTAATGTATTACAAAGTGCTCACACCTTGAATCAGCGAACTGTAAGAGTGTTTTGGAGAATTCGCTTGTAAGATCATCATTGGAACTTTTCGTGATTCTTCTGGGTGATATTAATGGGTCCTGTGTCATTTCGGTGAACTCCGAAGTAAAATAATATTGGGCTAACGTAGAGAAAAATTATTCTGGCGAGGCCTACCCGCCGAAGGTTGACAGTGAAGTAGGAGTTTTATCTCTACAGCTCTGCGAAAATGCGATGATGTAATCTCCCGAGTAATATCGTGCCCTAAGTGAGCCGCATTTCGTCAGAAAAATATGGCGACGAAAGGTGTTAAAAAAATAGTCTAGCGAGAAAAAAAAAAAAAAAAATGAAATAAGGTCCAGAATCAGGGGAAAGGTTATGGGTGGGGAGAAGAGGTCCCCGCTCCTCGTCCGTGCCTCTCCTTTACCGGATAATGGGGTTGAAGTGCTCGTGGAAGCTTCGGGATTATCAGGCCCTAGCGATCACCTTTGAAGGCTCGCGAGCTATGAAAACCTCATAAACACACCGACTCAATTTATCTCCTCAGATCCCGCCGCTAATTTCGAGTCGAGGCGAATGAAGGTAATCGGCCGGCCCGAATCGGGTTCAGTTCAATTTCACAGGCAGGTAGGAAGGTTCGGCATTAACCACGATTTAAATGGCCACTGCAAACGACGGTCTTGAAGACGGTACCGATTAAAATAATCAATCAATTAAAGTGATTATCAATCCTGCGGTAGGTTATGGTCATTGTAACAAAGATCTTGAGGCAACTACCGATGAAAATAATTAATTAAACAGGGTTGCCGAATCTCCTATCGAATCTCTCAACAACTAATTGGGGAATCAAGTTAATCAAAGATCGAAAATTTCTGTTCGTTTATCCTCAATTAAAGGGCTTCTTAGGTAATAGGAGTTTAGTAGAGGGAGAACAGTGGTACAATTGCAACATATATTCTCATACGTCGATGAGGAAACCTCTCTATTAGCTTCACGTTCTCCTAATTTTTGAGTGATAGCCATTCTAAGATCGAAGATCACCAAGTACCCATAATACTACATAAAAATATTAGGACTGGCTCATCTGGAAATTAAAACTTCTTTTGTCGGTATCCATAACATGACTGTATAGATCATTGAAAATTATTATTGACTAAAGAACTTCGTTCAATTTGAATTTCTAAATATTGAATGTGCGTGTAAATAGAGCGATTGTTATTTCAGGAGGAGCACAAATATGATCAACTGAACAATCAAATAGGTATTTTGGTTGAGAACAGATTCAACTATCCATGAACATAACTCCTGAAATTCAATAATCGCTCTATCCTGTGAAACAAATTTCAGCTTACGAAATCAGTCATGAACGCAAGCGGAGTTACCCCAGTGAAAGAATTTCACGTTTTTATTGCAGATTCGGATGCTACACCCTTTGAAACATAAACCATGACATTTTCAGGGGGGTTCATTTTGAAACCCAGAGAAAGGGGACTTATTTAACCCACTAATAATATAGAATAATATTTACCTATATATCATCAGCGTTTCATGCACATCAGAATGCTTCAACCCGTGTATAGGCTATAAACTACAAGTATCAACATCGGCTATCACTCCAGTATCCACATTCACTACAACTCGACGCTATCGGCATCACTAGGCTACAAACAAACAATAATAAACAAAAAAACGCAAATGTAGGCACCATTAATCGGGCCATACATCGGGAAACTACGGACAGGGTCTCATTCAATCTCATGGTATGTTCTTCAAATAGCTAAATATTTAGGCCGCTTCGACTTGTTTTGAGGTTTTTAGGGATTTTACGAAACTTTGATAGCCCTTAAAGGGCACTTTAAATTGAGTGAGAGAGCTGGGTCAAGAATTGGGGCGTCGTCGGACCAACATGGATTTTTCCTGAAAATTTCAGATCTTTTGCTCCAGCCGTTTGGGAAAAAATCGTGCGTACGGCGGACGGACGAAAAAAATTTTATTGCAGATTTGGATTCTACACCCTTTGAAACGTAAACCATGAAATTTTCAGGGGGGGGGGGGGGGGGGTTAGAATTTTTTTTGTGGATTACAATGGTTTATTATTGAATAATAAACCAAAATCTTGATGGCAGGTGTTCGGAGAAGGAATAAAAATGGAGTAAAATAAAACGTTGTCTATATTTCCACAAAAATAAATTATATTCTATAATTTATATATCATGCAGGGTGTCCCATCTACATGAGGCCATTAACAGTGTCGCAGGAATATTATTTACCCATTTACGATCAAGAATGAAGTAAACCGTGAATTCCTGCTGATGAAGTTCAATTGGTGGCACATCGTATCAACAACAGTACTCTCGTATGGCTTGGAATTCTGACATAATCTGAATGGAAATTACTTAATAATATGAAGGTGATTAATCTAACCATCGTTAACTGTATCAGTTTATGATTTGAATGGTCGATCTAATAATTTTCCCGCAGGCTTCCTGGTTTATTAATTGTATCAACAATCAACATTATTTACAGTGTCGTTATCCACGCACCTCGCTGACGACCCGTGCTCCTGAATTACTTATTAAAGTTGAGGCTATTAAATTCCCTGACGATGAATCATAGTCGACGAAATCATTAATGAATTTTCTAGCGCCGAGTTCGGATTTTCTTCCGCCGCCTCCGTTGGGCTCACCTTCCAGCTCAACCGCTATTAGTAAAACACCGTCTCTCGGAAATGACAACAAACCGAAAGAGAATCCTCGGCGTTCATTTGAATGTCTGGTTCAAAGGAATGTTTTACGTCTCGACGACGAATGAAATCTACAATGTAGAGTAAAGTTTGGTTCGTTTGACAACTTGTAAAATGACAATCCGTCTCAGGATTATTCTGTCAGTGTCCTGCTAAAAACGTATAACAAACGTTATTCGTGACTAATATAGGGAAAACTACTAGATGGAGGTTATTCATGTCAAATGTGAATGAGAAAGGTAAGTACCGTAGATATATATGGGTCATTTCAAAAATTCGGTCACATTTGGGTATCGACTTATCTAAAAAAAAAAAAAAAAAAAAAATAAAAAAAAAAAAAAAAATCGAAACTTGATCAACTTATCTAAAAAAACGTCTGCCAAGTGGGTGTGGCACATAGCTTCCTCGTATCCATAACATGACTGTATAGATCATTGACAATTATTATTGACTAAAGAAGTTCGTTCAATTAGGCGATGTAAATATTGAATTAGGGTAAATTTATTGTTATGCAGGAGCATAACTTGAGAAAATAAAGGTAGGCATGTTCAACTACTGAACAAACTATAAAATATACCTAATAATAAAAATTGACATAAAATGTATACATCGTTCAAT